>APFE030633035.1:3470-14134 GCA_000404065.3 Pinus taeda | reverse complement strand
TTCACTTCATCAGCTTACGAGCCCCGGGTTGACAATTAATGACATCAATTTAGGAACACTAAATTGACTAAACAATGCATATACACGAATTGTGCACAACTTCAACCTCCATATATACGCGACCTCTGTACATGTGCATATCTTCCATATATGGACAGATCTTCGTTATATGCACAACTTCCATATATGCAAATATACAATTGTTTATTGTGGGAAAAAAGTACAAGCCACCACATTAAACCACCACAGGAAGATGCCATGAAGACCTTATGATTAAAAAATAATACAACATCTCATTAAAAATCTTGAGCCTCTAGAGAAATAAGAAATTGGAAATTGTTTCTCCAAAATTTCATCTTCGTTTTCACCTTTTGTTTCTTCAGCTTCATCTGCTTCCTTTTCCTCTTGCTTTGGATTTGATTGTATAAATTGACACTCGTCTTGAGCGCCAATATTTGTAGATACTTCTTGCACATTTTTTTATATTGGTGGTTCACCACATGGAAAATATTGGCAAGCTTAAGCGCTTCTATTTTTCTCCCTTCCACCAATATTTTCAATTCTTTAGCAGTTTCACTACCTTTTCTCTTATTATCATATTTTTTAATCAACTCTCAATTTCTTGGTATTTGATCGCCTTTTGCAACCCCGTATTTTTCCTAAATCGAATCTTGTTGTCCTGAGAAAGACAAGATATTTTCCTTTTAATGTGCAGATTGAACTGGTTTTCCATTGGAAGGAATGACATGTCGTTTCTATTGGCCAAAGATGTGATGCAAAGGCAAGGATGTTGAAAATGGAAACAATAAATGCTAAAAATAGAAGTGCTAAAAATAACACTACTGTAAATAGCAGTTCAGTACTAGTGCTGGATTGAGCAACAATGAATGAAAAATGGAAGTGTTAAAAATAGCATTGTTGTTTTTAGCATTTCAGGATAGATTCCTATTTTAGTTAGTCCTTGAACTAAAATACTGAAGTAAAATTTGAATTTGATCTTAGCAGCTGTTTGTAAAATAATTAATTAATTCATCTTGAGTTAATTAGTTGTAGAAAATCAAAATGAAGTCTATGTGGGGACATGCAACATTTTCTCCATTGATTGAGGAATTTATCCATTAGTTAAAGAGATAAGGATGAGTTGTAATAAGTTGGCTCAGTTAATTGATTCAAATCCATTTAGATTAGTTTAAATAGTTTGTTGAATTAATTGTGAGTTCAGTTAACTAATTCTTGCAGGCATGTAACTGCTGCACTTCAAATAACTTAATATTCTATCATAAATAACTCATGCATGTCATTTCAGACAAAGACCCAGTTGAGATTAGAGGAGGGACAATGTACTATCAGTTGGATGGATTTTTCCTATAAAGGAAACTCATCTATGTAGAAGGATTTTTCTCCTTTAGGATTCCACAATTAGATCAAAGGTTAGTGAGTGTGTGAAGAGCCCAATTCACGTAGGTGGCAGCACTGGACCCCAAGGAAAACTGCACAAGGAAATAGGAGGCTTGGAGGGTAGAGGAGAAGGCTTGTGAGAGGCCTTTGACTATTTATGAGTAGCAGAGGGATTATACCGAGACCTAGTTGGCTTCCAAGCTAAGGCTTTATGTAATTCTATGACTATTTTCCACTTGTATGATAATACAGAGATTGGGGTTTTAGGCTGAGGCTTTCCCCGAGTTATTTCTTTTGTGAAATTCTGTGACTATTTTCCACTTGTATGATAATACAGAGATTGGGGTTTTAGGCTGAGGCTTTCCCCGAGTTATTTCTTCTGTGTTATCTGTGATTGATTTCTCATTCTTAGTTATATGTGCTCTCTTGATCTTGGTCAATTCGATTAATCTTCCGCAAAGTGTTGTACAAGTAGATCTTGTATTATGTTTTAGTATATTGGATAATATGTTGATCTGCAGTGCGAATTTCTACATGGTATCAGAGAAAAGGTGATCAAGGCGAAGAACAATATACTAGAAGGAGAATTTCAAAGTTTCTAGTTCCCAAATATAGAAATCGAGTTCTTATCACATCTCAATTTCACCAATGGCATTCATCGGTTTAAGACTTGAGTATGCCCTTAATGGCAGCTCGAATTATATATCCTGGAAGGATCACATGGAGGCAGTATTAGAGGATAACGGTCTAAAGGACTTCATTGATCAAGAATTCCCCAAGCCGACTGATGCTACTCAACTGGCGGAATGGAAGAAATGTGTGGCTAGAGCAAGGAGAATCCTCCTGGAGGGAGTTTGAGACCACATTGTCTTGAGCCTCCATGGGAAGGAGACACTGTTTTCAATGTGGAAAACATTGAAAGATTTATATTAGAACAACAGCGATCAGAGGAAGCTGGTGCTAAAAGACAAGCTTCGTAAGATCAAGTGTGAAAAGGGCGACATGATCTCTACATATCTGAACAAGCTCACCACCTGCAGGGATGAGCTTGGAAGTGCAGGGATCATGACCGTTGATGGTGACATGGTGGGTCTTGCACTCCTCAGTCTTCCTAAGAGCATGCATAGCTACCAAGAATCGGTTAATGGAAGAGAAAAACTACTAGATTGGGAACGAATTTGGTCGGATCTGATGCAGGAGGGGATAAGAAGAAGCACCAGAGATGGATCTTCTTCGTCTGAGGAGGATGAAGAAAATTGTGCTTTAGCAAGTAAGGAAAAGAAAGGGAAGGAGAAGTATTCTCATCCCAAGAAGGGATCTGTGGAAGGATAGAAGGTCAAGCACTGGCCCCACAGTTCGAGTTGGATTTCACACTTTTTGTATGCATGGTTTTATCCATGGTGGGAAGTGGTTGGTTTCTTGACAGTGGAGCTTCTTTCCACATGACCAATGACAAGAGTTTGTTTAGTACCGTGGAGGAGAAGGATCTCTAGATGCGGATCGCCATGGGTAATGATGAAAAGTATACTGTCTTTGGTGTTGGCATAGTTGTTTTTCAGAGGGAGCATGGAGCTCGCATTACCTTGACCGATGTCAAGTATGTACCAGGACTGAAGAAAAATTTGGTGTCGATTGCAATGCTGGAAGACAGAGGCTTTGATGTAGTCTTCAATAAGGGAAAGGTTTTCCTTTGACACATCACCATGAGACGTGTGAAGTAGATCGGTTCACGAGTCAAGAACCTGTATCCTCTTGAGGTTCAAGATGCATGCAAAGCCTTGACGAGCAAGGAAACTGATGGAGACTTGGTGGTTGAGAGGGATAGTACATTACCTCTCAACATGCAACCATAGGATAAGTCTTAAACGATTGCGGAGGATCCATGATTGGTGAATCAGCTTTAGGAGGTTGTGGAGTAGCCAAAACTGGGGAATTCGAGAGGAGACCAAGTGGAGGAATCCACTCATGCAGAGACCTCCAGTAGGGGGAAATTTCAAGCCAAGTGGGTAGAGGGATCACATGCATCCATACCTCCAGGTCGGAGGTGGGGTGATGTGGAGTAACAGACCCAACTAGGCTAGAATAGGGTAAGGATCATTGAGGTACCCAACCTCTTTGATTAGACCTTACTATGGGAGCCCTGATGAGGAGTAGCAGGATTGGCTGATTGGGTAGAATCAGATGTAGATGGAGCAGCAGAGAGAGTTACAATACAAGAATCCCAAGACAATGCAGAACTATCAGGCTACAACAATGCAAGGGGCACAAAAGTGTTACACCAGTGTAGGATGACACAAAGAGTTGTGCAACAGTGCGGGATGCACGGAGAGTTGTAGCAGCTCAGAGAGGGAGCACTTGTCAGCGGCAAAGGGAGCTTTAGCATTAGAGTATGTTTCTAGCCCAACAGAGAGGTCAGTTGGGAGTTTTTTTGTTTCTAGAGTTGTTGGAGCATACACACTTGGAAGAAGTGTTGCATGCAGAACATTCCAAAGGTTTAGGATCAGGTTCGAGTTGAAGCCTTTCTTGTTGAGAGTGAGTGTTGAAAATGGCGACAGGAAATGTTAAAAATAGAAGTGCTAAAAATAGTACTACTATAAATAGTAGTTCAGGTACCAGTGGTGGACTAAGAAAGAAGGAATGAAAAATGGAAGTGCTAAACATAACATTGCTATTTTCAGTAGTTCGGGATATATTCCTATTTTAGTTAGTCCCTAAACTAAAATAGTGAAGTAAAATTTGAATTTCATCTTAGCAGCTGTTTGTAAAACAATTAATTCATCCTGAGTTAATTAGTTGTAGAAAATGAAAATTAAGTCTATGTGGGGACATGTAACAGTTTCTCCATTGATTAAGGAATTTATCCATCTGTTAAAGAGATAAGGATGAGTTGTAATATTGAGTTGTAATTAGTTGGCTCAGTTAACTGAGTCAAGTCCAGTGAGATTAGTTCAAACAGTTTGTTGAATTAATTGTGAGTTTAGTTAGCTAATGATTGCATGCATGTAACTACTACACTTCAGATAACTGAATATTCTATCATAAATAACTCATGTATGTCAGTTCAGACACAGACCCAATTGAGATGAGAGGAGGGATAGTATACTATTAGTTGGATGGATTTTTCCTATAAAGGAGACTCATTTATGTAGAAGGATTTATCTCCTTCAGGATTTCACAGTTATATCAAAGGTTAGTGAGTGTGTGAAGAGTTGAATTCACGTAGATGGCAGCACTAGACCCCAAGGAAAATTGCGCAAGGAAATAGGAATCTTGGAGGGAAAAGGAGAAGGTTTGTGAGAGGCCTTTGACTGTCTATGAGTAGCAGAGGGATTATACTGAGAGCTGGTTGGCTTCCAAGCTAAGGCTTTGTGTAATTCTGTGGCTATTTTCCACTTGTATGATAATACATAGATTGGGGTTTTAGGGGAAACAAGTTATTTATTTTGTGTTATATGTGATTGATTTCTCATTCTCAATTATATGTGTTCTCTTGATCTTGCTCAATTCGATTAAGCTTCACCATGTTGGCTGGTGGGAATTCTTATAGTAGTTCTAGGGACATAGTAACAAGGTCGTTAAAGCTTTTGGGTCAAATAATGGAGATGGGTTACACTTTTTGGTGAGAGAGGGCATGTTTGGGTGGAAAATATAATGGCTCAATCAAGCCATTTAAGTATCTATCGATCCTTTCTTAAGTGCTCAATTGAGTTGTTTGGGGCCTTAAACAATGTAACCCAAGGTTATCCAGGAGCTCGATCGAGCATGTTTTTTAAATTTCCTGCCAATACAACCTGGGCATGGAATTAAAAAAAGTGGCTCGATCAAGCTACGGGTTTAATCCAGATCTCGTTATAGGCTTGTAGTGGCCAATCTAGGGTGCTAGATTAGATTAAATTTGTTATCAACCAAGGTAGGTAAACTTAGAGGCACGTGTCTAAAATCTATAGACATAAAAGGATCCCTAACCAAGTGCTTATTGCGACAGGCTACAACACTCCTTTACAGGAGGTTGAAATATGTTTCCTCTCACCTTAACACTCAGATCACCTAATTCATCTAACTATCCTAAGGATACAACATATTGCTAGACTGAGTTTTCAACCCTCTTACAAGGATATTATGCACAAAAACTCCTTCTAGCTAACACACTAAGCATTCATGAAAATCAAAAGCACACTGAAATTTTCAATGCATGAAAACAGAGTCCACAGAGATGCTTTGAAATCTAATGCTCGATCAAATCTTTTACAAGATATTGTTCAATGATCTAGCAATCAAATATTCAAGCTATCACCATGAATATCATTTGCAAGAATTTCTAATCAAATTGATAAACTCACAGACATGGAAATAACATTAAACGCTATGCACACTATTCAAATTCGAAAACACTATGGAAATGAAATTAACAGTATACCAATCTCCATGTAGGGCCCGTCCACGCTTCAATGGCACACTTAAGAAACTTCAAGCAATGAGAATGTTAACGCATAAACACTGTTGGAATAAAATGGTGACTGTAATTGAGTTTTGAAGATTGAAATCACATACAAGAGCAGTGTTCTGGAACAATACACAGAGATAATAATCATTTTTGAGACAATACAATACGCAGTCTTTATCTGCTTGTCTCTTATCCTATCGAATGTACATACATTATGCAGATGTTTCTGCTTTTACAGAAGATTTCTTTTTTTCCTTTCTAATCTAATCTGATTTTCCAAAAGCCAAACGAAATTATTTTGGGAAACCATGGCTTTTTGCTGCCTTTGTGACCAAAAACGCTGGGTTTGACCAGCATTGACCGCATATCCAAGAGCGTTCGATTTGCTGTTGAATCAATTTTTCACCATGCATGTACATTCCATATCATGTTCCTATCCATTTCTTTGACTTGCCTGCCATGCCACGTGTCACATCATAAACCATTTACAGGAAGTCATGACATCCTGTAATCTTTTTGTTGAAAATTCCTAATTTTTAACATAAAAATTCACAAACTAAATTTAATGTAAACTAACAACTATAATTTTATTGATTAATCAATTTCGATGGATATGAGGGGTCTATGGGAGAAAAAGATAGACAAATGATGGTGTTTCTAGAAGAAAAGGATGGCAATGAAATGGTACCAACATCTCCCCCAAGCTCAATGATTTAGCATGTCCTCATGCTAATCCTATTGTGCTTCCTTTATACTCTGTTCCTACCTGTGCCTCTGCTACTTGTAACAATGCATCTATATTATTTTGAGCTTGGGCATCCTTCTGAATGTGGTGCTCATGTTTCAAATTCTTGTATTTCTCTTTGAGAGATTTCTTTTGAGTATATCATTTGGTTGCCCACTTGCAAATGTCAGTTTGTTCAGCCTTGAGCTCTTTGATTTGCTCCTTTAGCTTCTCATTTTTTTCTAAGTCTTCTTACTCTGAGCTCTCAACATTTCATTCTACCTCTTGATGACCTTCTCTAGCATGTTGGCCTCCATCAGTTCTTCTTTTAGCTTTTCAATTTGTTTTTCTAACCTCCTTTGTTTCCTGTTTGCAGGTGGTGACTCTTTTCCTTGCCTGTTGTTACTTTCAACTTCCATTTCGGCTTCTGGTCCAGGCTGTGAATGAGCACTACTCTCAATTTCCATCGGTGCATGTGAATTTGACTCTGGTTGATCTTCTTGTATTTGGGTCTTTTGTATTCTCCTTGATCTTCTTGTATATGTAGTGAAAATCTTGTCTTGCTCAATTTTTGGGCAGCTTCTTGCCTCGTCTTTCTCGTCCTTACACTACTACTATGTGGAGGGACATTTCTTGACTTGTGCACAGGGATTTCCTCATCAATGTCAAGCATAAATCCTAAGTGCTCTTGTTGTTCCTGTTCATCTTCTCCATCTTTGATTTGATTAGCAACCATAAATTCCTTCCATGTTTTTCCCCTCCTTTTCACTTCAAATTCAATTAGAATTTTAATTAACCCAAAATGATACAAGCTTTTATCCTCATTACCCTTTTTCTTTTGAATAGTTCTTGACATCTTAGTCAAACTCTGTAGGCGGAAATAGGGTAGACTAATGGTGCATTGCCCTTTTAAGTGCAACAGGAGTTTGATGTGATATAAATAGACTATGTTGTAACAACCCTCACACGTAACAAATTTCTGAATAATATACACCATTTCATCCCATGGGTGCATCAGCCAGCTTCTAGGGACACCCTTTTTCCAGTTAACAGATGAAACCCTCGACCTAGACATGAATTAGGTCCATGATTTTTCCTTGAATTGTTTTGTTTTGAAATCTTTTTCTCCTTCTGGGCTGATTCCCAAGGTTTGTGCTATGGTGTCTTCTGAAATCCTAAAAGAGAAGTTTCCTATCAATTCTTTCTCTCCATTAAATGTAAATGAAAACTGCTTAGTTACTTCTTCATTGTTCCCATTAAACTTCACTAGGAAGGGTAACCATTGTTATTCCCTTAAAATTGTAATACAGTCATCGTGATACTAGGAACTATCGAATGTATTAGGCTCTGATCTATTAGTCATTTTGAGAGAGAAACTCTTGTTCTAACCCTCTTCATTTATGCTTAATAATTCAACAAGGGTCTCTTGATTTGTTACCTCTGTTTTGTGCTCCTATCAACTGACCTAGTAGCGCCCTCTGTTCTCGGGGTCTCCTTCTTCAATGGATTAGGCATCAACCAGATGAATGTCCTTGAATTATGGTGGAGGTGGAAACTTGTGAGCCCAATTATATGCTCTCCCTTCGTAGCACCTGTTGTTCTCGGCCTTTTTTTTTTTTTTTTTGAAATCCTAGCGTTTGAATTACTAGTATGGTAATGCCCTTTTTACAAACTAAGAATGAAATGAAACTTTAACAACTGACCCAATTTACTATAATGATAATAACAGAGCGTATTCATATTACAAAGATAGAGGAGAAGTTGTACTGGGTTGTATAAGTACCATCATGAGAACGTTGTAAGCATATATGGAGTGCTGGAGTGATGATAACGGATAGTTGTTTACATGAGTTGACTTGTGTCGAACAATCATGTTATAACTTGGCTGATTCAAAAAAAACAATGAATGAAATCGTTTAACACTTGGCTCTCTAATGATTCACCGCCTGTCCCTTACTCATTGGTACTGAGCTGATTAGGAAAATGTTGGACCGATAATAAGGTTTGATGGCCGATTCAAGAATGAGGAGTTAATAAAAAGGCTTGAAGGGTGGTGTAGGAGAAGATTTAAAAATCGTAGGAGGAGTATGGGGATAGGCTAGAGTGTGTTCGAAAATGATAGTAATTAGGAATGTGACAAGGGTGATGGGTATAGGGGTGTTTTTGAAATTGATCATAAGCAATCATAGTCATCATATTTAACACTAAAATAATCCAAGAATTTTAAATGTTAAAAATAAAAATTACAACAATACATTACACTTTGTTGGTTGATCAAGAGTTGAGTTGGCATGCATAGGTAGGATTGATCTTTTTTGTCCAGATATGACTAATCTTCACTGTCCATAATAGGTCCCTTCTAAGATGAATTTGGATATAATAGGTCCCTCTGAGATCTAGAGAATGTTTGTGCAACTTCTTTGAAATCTGAAAAAGAACTATGTGTGTGCAGCTTCCTTGATTTTTGGTATTGATGGAGCCTTGATGATAAGAAACCTTTGAAACTTTGTTGAAGCTTTGCTGAAGTAGCCTGAGATAGTAGTCTTTAACAGGTCCCTTTGATGTTTGTTGAACAGGTCCCTCTAATATTGGTGCTGGTAACATAGTCTTTTGAACAGGTCCCACTGCATATTGCTTGAATAGGTCCCTCTGATTAGAACAAAGACAAAAACAACTGCTTTATTGAAATACTGAAGTGTTGAAACAAACTCTTTGAGAATTTACAATGAGGAGATGAGATAAGGAAAACAAAAATGCTGATGCTTCTCCCCCACTAAAGCTTTGACTTGTCCTCAAGTCATTATTGAATTGATGAACCAAACAGTAAAAAATAAACAAGGAATTCTTACCAGCCAAAGAATTGGTTTTCAAGTAGAATTCTGGTACGAGTGTGCAAAGTCTGGTTTTCACATACATATTATTATATATTATATATATATATATATATATATATATATATATAGTATATATATAATAATATATATATATATATTATAGATATATATATATATTATATATATATTATATATATAATATATATATATATAGATATATATATATATATATATAATATATTATTTAAATTGAAATGAAATGAACTAAGGTACAGATATCACAGTTGAAGGCTGTAATATCTCAACCTCCCTTTGCTGAGATACAGTTTGAAGAAAATCCTCCTTGGTGATGGGCCTATGATAGGGTTTCAACCTATGGCCATTGACAGGAAAGGGGTGACCTTCTCCATCAATGGAAATAAGCTTGACTGAACCATTTTCATAAACTTGAACTATTTCATATGGGCCCATCCAATGTGTGGTAAATGTGGCTTTATGATCTTTGAATTTAGAGTCAAAGCGTAAAGCCCAGTCTCCTTCTTTGAATTGTTTTTTTTTTATGTGTGCATCATGCCACTGCTTCCTTTGTTTCTGCATTAGGAGTCTTGTCTCCTTTGCTTGCTGCCTCATTTCATCCAATTGGTTCAATTGTTGAATTCTTTCTTGTTGGACTTCATTAAGATCAATTCATAAATCTGCAGCCATCTTATAAGTATGTATTGAAATTCAATAGGAAACATTACCTCTTTGCCATACACCAACGGATATGGTGTAAATCCTGTAGTGTTCTTCCACGTGATTCTATAAGCCCAGAGTGCATCTTTGAGCTTCTGTTCCCAATTCTTTCTGTTCATTGTTATGGTCTTACTGATAATTCCTTCCAATGTTTTATTTGTGGATTCCACCTGGCCATTGGCCTGTGGATGGTAAGGTGTACTTCTTCTGTGCTTAATTTGATATTTTTCTGTGATGTTTTTAACTAGCTTTGAAGTAAACTAAGTACCTTGATCTGTCACTATCTCCCTTGGTACTCCATACCTTACAAAAATTTCTTCAAAAAAGAAGTTTACCATTGTTTGTTCAGTTGCCCGGACTAGTGCTTTGGCTTCAACCCATTTTTTCACGTAATCAGTACATACTAGGATGTACTTCTTACCTTTGGAAGTTGGCTTGATGGGTCTTATGAAATCTAGAGCCCATTTTTCAAATGGATCTAAGTGTACTTGAGGCTGAAGTGGCATTTCATCTGTAGCTGTTGGCCTAC
>APFE030633034.1:0-17484 GCA_000404065.3 Pinus taeda | reverse complement strand
CAGGAGCTTTAGAAGATGGAAAGTAAGTTCCGCTGTGCATTATTTTCAATTTCTTACAAAGGAGTAGATCTTGGTTAGGGTTTAAAGTAATTAGGAAAACCCATAAATTTAAATCTATCACGTATATCTTTGAAAGAGTTTCAAAGTTCTTCGAAATTAACATTTGTGGTAGTCAAACAACTCTATCTGTGCAATAGAGACTGATGAAAGGAAGCTAGTCAAGTCATAGAGGCAATGATTGTATTTTGTCTCCAATTAATGTGCAGGTTGTGATGCAGATGTTGGCACGTTTCTTGATTTCCTTTTCTCGATGATAATCTTTACAAAGCACAAATTGTTGTGTTAAACATTGTTATTATTTCAAGAGTAGCACACAATTTTAATAAACTTGTTTAATTGTAGTTACAATCCAAAAGAAAACTAGATCAGGTTTAGTTCACAATTCTATAAACTTGGAGAACCCTGATTCAACGGATCTGTCAATACATGGTCATCCTTTGACTGCTTACATTCGAGCAGGAGAGACACGCCTCCAAGTTTCAACAAATGCTATCTAGGAAGGTGGTCTTTGTCCATGTGTTTTTTTATGAGACAATTGATGATATTGTCCAAACTCACTTAGGGACTTGCCCTTTGTTTCTATTCACAACAAGGTCCTAGTAGAAATTTCTACGTTCACTGTTTCTTGATTTCGTTACCTGGTTTTATCTACTTCCATAAATGTCCAAATGTTCAGTACATTCTGCTGGCCTGTTTTCTATAATTCGGTAGAAGTAATGTCATGGTACTTATTTATCTAAGATTTGATCATGGCACAAGTATTAGGATTCAAAGCCACTGATATGTATATTAACATTTTTGGTCTGATTTTACTAGAGACTTCATGTGTCAACATTCATGTGTTTGTGTATTTGGTGATAGAAGTTTGGCTTATACATTGCCTTCAATTCTCTGCATAATTGAGGATTTTGTGTTATGGAGTCATAACATTTTCCAAGTGCATGTGAGGATTTTGTGTTATGGAGTCATAACATTTTCCAAGTGCATGTGAGTTGCAGGAGAGACTTTGTAATATTTCTCTCTCTTGTACATATAGGACGGCAAGCCCCCATTTCTTGAGAGCATCAACATGTCTTCTATATTCGTGATATAAGTCACAATGGTATAACTGATCATTAACTATGTAACTAGTGAAAATTGTAATTGATGTGCAAATTAACAGTGTAATTATATTACTCTAATGGAAGATTGTACAATAACCTTTATCATATGTTTATATTTGCCGTTGTTTGTTCAGGTTTGGGAAATTCATCCAGGTCGTGTCCACATTCTTCGGAGGTTTTGTTGTCGCCTTCATCAAAGGATGGAAACTTACCCTAGTAATGCTATGTGCGACTCCCCTTCTTGCATTGGCAGGCAGTGCTATGGCTATGATAATATCAAAGATGTCAAGTTGACGCCAGCAAGCATATGTAGAAGCGGGCAATGTTGTGGAGCAGACAATTGGTTCATTTAGGACGGTAAGTATGTGATCAACAACACAAACCACGCCTTTTCATGTCATAAAACCAGGTTTCTTTAGATCTGAAATTGAGGGTTACCGTGTTTTCATGCGAGCACCAGTTCTATTGTATATAATCTATTCAGATTAATAACACGTTTTAGTTACATTTCAGGTTGCTGCTTTTATCGGGGAGAAGAATGTTGTTACTGACTATGAAAATTCCCTTACAATTGCTTACAAGGCTACTGCTCATCAATGGTTGGCAGCTAGTTTGGGCGTTGGGTCTTTACATTTTATTTTGTTCTCCACCTTGCATTGGCTCTTTGGTATGGATAACGGTTAATTATTCATGAAGGATATTCTGGCGCCGAGTGTGATTAAGGTCATCTTTGCAGTTCTGACTGGAGGCATGTGAGTTGAATCTGCATTGCGGAATGCATTATTGTCACTTGATCAGGAAATTTGACTATAGGTATTTGCACTTATTGAAACTAGATAAATTCACATTAATTAATGAGAACACAATGATAAATGTTCTGCTGGATTTCAGGTCTCCGCGACAGGGGTGTCCATGTTTAAATGCCTTTGGAGCTGGACAAGCTGCAGCTTACAAAATGTTTGAGACAATTGATAGAAAGCCAGAGATTGATGTATATGCGTCACCATGTTTAAATGCCTTCGGAGCTGGACAAACTGCAGCTTACAAAATGTTTGAGACAATTTATAGAAAGCCAGAGATTGATGTATATGATACAAATGGATTGGTACTTGAGGATATTCAGGTTGATATTGAGCTTAAAGATGTACGCTTTGGTTATCCAGTGCGGCTTTATGTTCATATATTTTGTGGGTTCTCACTGGAAATACCCAGAGGTACCATTGCAGTTATAGAGGTACCACTACAGCTATAGTTGGAGAGAGTGGAAGTGGGAAGTCCACAGTTATATTATCTTATAGATAGATTCTATGATCCACAAGCTGGTCAAGTGCTTATAGATAGTCAATATCAAACAATTTAATGGATAAGGCAAAAAATTGGACTTGTAAGCCAGGAACCTGCTCTCTTTGAAACCACTATTAAGGAGAATGTTGCATATGGTAAAGATGGGGCAACACCAGAGGAAATACAGGCTTCTGCAGAGCTTGCTAATGCGCCAAAATTTATTAGTAACATGCCTCAAGTTTGTAGAAATAGATCTTCATTATTGGTGATTGGTATGTTCCTCCTTGTGGAAATGCGTTTCTTTTGCACAACATTTTGTGTATGCTGACAGTCATGGTTGCTCTTTTCAGGGGTTTGATACCCAATTCGTAGAACATGGTACCCAATTATATGGAGTTCAAAAGCAAAGGATTGCAATTAAGTGGGCTATTTTAAAAGATGCCCGAATTCTCCTCGTCGATGAAGCTGCCAGTGCCTTGGATGCAGAGTCTGAAAGAGTGGTTCAAGAAGCTGTTGATAGAATTGTGAGAAATAGAACAGAACAACACTTATTGTTGCAGATAGTGTGGCTACTGTCAGAAATGCTGATATGATCGCTGTCGTCCAGCGTGGCTGTATTTTTGAAAAGGGTAAATTTTTGCAATGCTTTGGTTTTTAATCTTTATTAAGAAACCACACAGATATCGACAATCTAGCAGCCACTTGCTTATAAAACATTTTTTCTCCATTCCATTATGAACAAATATTGTTCAAACAACAAAAAATATTTGATATTTTGCAACAGGCTTAGTGAGGTGACTCTTCTGTGTTACTCATTACTCACGCAGAGCTATTAATGGATATGAGAAATGTTAATTTCAGGTTCACACTCCTAGCTCATCATGAACCCATCTGGGCCATTCTCCCAGCTTATACTTCTGCAGGAAACACATCCATCAAAGGAACAATATGCAAACGATCCTGAGCATATGTAAATGCATTTGCGTGATTCCAGGACCGTTGGCAGGCTTAGTAGTCGAAAGTCATCTCTTAGACGATCTATAAGCAAGTGGATCATCGGGAATTGGTGGTAGTTGTAACTCTGTTTCTTTTCCATTTTCGTTGCCTGGTGGAGTTGGTCTCCAGGAAAATGTTCAATTAGGCAAAACTAAGGCAAAGAAGGGCTTCATGAATTGGTTTTCGTCCAAAAATCAGGGAGATGTCGAGGATGGCAGTTAAAATATGGAAGAAGTGTTGTTTCATGCCTAGCATCTCTCAACAAGGCAGAGACTCTAGTATTCATACTGGGATCCATTGCAGCAGTTGTTCATATGGTTACATTTCCTATTTTTAGTCTCTTGCTTCCAAGTGTTATTGCCAGTTTTTACGAACTTCCACATAAGCTTCGAAAAGATACCAGATTCTGGGCACTTATGTATATAGTTTTGCAAGCAACATGCCTCGTCATGGGACCAACACAGATCATCCGTTTTGCTGTTGCTGGTGGCAGGCTTGTGCGACCTATACGATCATTGACATTTAACAAGATTGTTTACCAGGAGATTGGATGGTTTGATGATAGTGGACAAACCTTTTACCGTTTTGCTAATGGGAGGAAAACACTCCAAAGAGTAAACACTAAATTTGTATTCTCCTTGGGCAGACGTTAGATATATCATATTGGTGATTATCGAAACTCCAAATTTGTGCAATAGGTGCAAGATTATCAACAGATGCTGCGACAGTGCGTAGTATAGTGGAAGATGTTGTTCAGAATATTTCAACAATCACTGCTGGTATTGTTATAGTTTTTTCAGCAAACTAGAAGTTGGCACTTTTGATATTAGCTCTCCTGCATCTGCTAGGTCTTTAAGGTTGAGTTCTAGTGAAGTTCCTGTAGGGTTTTTCTGCTGATGCAAAGGTTAGGAATGTCATTGGCTCTGAAAAGAGTGTACAGACTGCATATTGCTAGACATGGTTTATAAATCATATTAGAATATGTATAACTGGACAAGTTTTTCAATTGTGGTTCATGGTTTAATACAAATCGTACTTTCAACTGTAGACCAGGAGGATTTTCCTCTTCCTAGAGAGCTTTAAACATTTTGGGATGTTATTACTATAGAAAGGGATCATATTCCAGGTGGTGTATGGGGAAGCCAGTCAGGTTGCAAATGATTGTTTGGAAGCATTCGAACCGTCTCCTCCTTTTCTGCCTCTACAACGAGCCTTTACAATGAAAAATGCTCTGCTCCCTTGACCGGGACGGCATTATGTTGTTCTTTCATGGCAAGAAGGACCGGGATTTCTGCCTTGTCTCTGAGACCAATTTACATATCAATGGGCATTTCACTGGCAAGAGCAAGAAAGAGGGTCTGAAGCGCGATTTCACCTGGGTGCAGTCCATCGGTATGCAGTTCGATTCCCACAAGCTCTACCTGGGCGCCAACAAGGTTGCCACGTGGGACGATGCCCACGATGAACTTTCTCTCCGGGGCGCCGAGTGGGAGTCTGGTTGGACACCACTCCCCTGAATATTATTAGGCACGGGAAATAATTTAATTCAGTTAAAGAATGCATATATTTTAATACTCTCTAATATATTTTAATGTATATACTGCAGTCAGTGGTTGGATGTAATTTAATTCAGCAATGCATATACAACAGTTGGATGGAATTTAAATTGTCCAGACTATCGATATTACATTTAGTCTTAAAACTCTGAGAACTGGTAATGGCGTTGGGTAATCCACAGAACTGTTAACTGGTAATGCAGTTGGGTAGTCCAGTTGGATATATTGAGACGTGCCCTAAATCCTGCAGAGTTCAATGCAATCTCTGTGGAAGCTCTATGATACTGAAGGTTGCAGATCTCAGTGCAAATCATATCTATCATTCAAAAAATTTAAATATCTATCACTCATACTTTTTTGGTTCGTGTATCTCTGTGCATGGCATATTATTTCTGTGATTCTATTATATATGCAATACGTGTAATATATTATTGTTGTTTTTTATTTGAAAATGATTTTTGTTTGTAAATATCCGTGTAAATCATCTGTGTATTCTTTAAGGATTCCATGTCAAAGTACTTTGTAGAAGATTTATCCAGTCCAGGTAGCATTGGTTTACACGCATCATCAGTATTATTTCAATTTTTGATGAGATTTTATTCTTTTCAAATTTGAGCATCTTTGGTCATTGTGCAGGTATAACTATACTTGGAAGGAAGTTAAACCAGTTTAGAATTCATCTTAGATCAATGTAGTGTCTAAACTTTTTTGAAAAAGATATCTGATCTTTTTTGGCCTTTGGTAGATCCCATCCCGAGTTAGGATGGAAGCAAGTTTATACGATTCTTTTATTAAAATTTCTTTTATTAAAATTTAGTTAGTAACTATTAAAATTAAAATTTGCTCAATAATAACGCAGTTTATATATTTTTTTTATTAAAATTTGGTTAGTAACCAATCAAGTTTATATGTTTTTTTTATTAAAATATAGTATAAGTATACTCCATTTATAGAAATATGAAAGATAATATTAAAATTTGGTTTCTCGGATGCGGGTGACGCTCGGGCATTTATTGTACACCATGCAGATTTATGAGCCTAGGCACTGCCACCTGCAAAGCAGCGTGGCGTCCCAGATCCCTATCGCTCGCAGAATGAATGTTTTTATGGTTGCAGGATGGTGCAGGCCGGTGGCATTAATGAAGGACGCGCTTCAAAGCTGCTCGTTAATGGTTATATACATGGCGATTTCCTATGTTCACTCCACCTCCAACGTTCAGATCTCTGGTTCTAGGTTCTGTTTACAGTTATGGTGTGAGGATAAGCAAGAGCCTGTCTTCAGAGGCAAGATTCAGGCTCGCTCGGGTTTGTTCTGGCAGCATTTCGAGTTCACCTGCGCTCTCCATAGGGGGATTAGTTCAGTGACTCGGGTAAAATGAAGCACCATGGGAAGAGGAATCGCTCTGGGGACCGCCTTGGCAGTGGCAAGCGGCCTCCTGTCAGCCATCAAGCAAAACCCAACCCATTCACCCATCAACCTCTCCTCCTCTCCTAAGGATCTGCCCCCCTTGAGTCCTCCTCGCAAACCTGTTCCCAATAGCGCCTTTTAAACTACACATATTAAGTTTCAGAGTAATTTGAATCGGCCTTTGGTTGCTGCTCAGATAACCATTCTTATGTCGGAAGAAGAAAACCAAGTCACCCCTCTGTCCTGCATTGTGCCCAACCCCTCTCACAGCAGTGAGCGCTCCATGGACGAGGAAATTCAGGAAATTAAGCAGGAGATTGAGCCCGGTCAGAAGGATACTCAGCCCCCTGATATCCCTCCTCTGGATGACAGCGGCCCAATTGAGGCGGAAAGAGATGTAGGAACCGTCGACTTCGATAAGGCGACGGATGGCAAGGAGCAGCTCAGTATAGGTGGTGTGTGTCAGGACGCTGAGGAGACCCATGGGGAGGTAGCGGAAGATGATTGACATGGGACACGGTATGCCTCTTTTTGTTCTTTGGTGGGTGCTAAGATGGCAATATCCAGACATTTTGCTCTCGGTTCGGCTCAGCAGTGCCAATCTCAGGTTTTGGCTTCCCTCTGACGAAGCGTCCGACCTCCTCCCAGACATTTGCTATCAGTTTTGCTTATTTGTTTCTCTCTCTTTCTATCAGCCTATGTCTAAATGTAATGCCAATTTGGTTGGCTAGATGTCAATGTTTTCCCCAGTTTCTCACAGTTATGGGGCAGTGCTGTAATGTTGATGGCTCTCGGGCTCTGTCCCCTGCACCTCAATTCCTTGTAAAAATATTTTGAATTTCAGTTAATAGAATTTAGTTGTTGCCGAGAAAAAAAATATATTAAAATTTGGTTA
Source organism: Pinus taeda (assembly GCA_000404065.3). NCBI lineage: Eukaryota > Viridiplantae > Streptophyta > Pinopsida > Pinales > Pinaceae > Pinus > Pinus taeda. The sequence goes on along the minus strand of APFE030633034.1, from coordinate 10,182 downwards.
GTAAGAAAGCAGTTTATAAGTATACTCCATTTATAGAAATATGAAAGATAATATTAAAATTTGGTTAGTAAGAAAGCAACTTATATGCTTCTTTTATTAAAATTTGGTTAGTAACAAATCAAAATTTGGTTAGTAACAAATCAAGTTTATATGCTTCTTTTATTAAAATATAAGATAAGTATACTCCATTTATAGAAATATAAAAGATAATATTAAAATCTGGTTAGTAAGAAAGCAGTTTATATGCTTCTTTTATTAAAAATTGGTTAGTAACAAATCAAGTTTATAGGCTTCTTTTATTAAAATATAAGATAAGTATACTCCATTTATAGAAATATGAAAGATAATTTTAGAAAGCAATACAAGTTTATAGAAATATGAAAGATAATTTTAGAAAGCAATACAAGTTTATAGGCTTCTTTTATTAAAATATAAGAAAAGTACTCTATTTATAGAAATATGAAAGATAATTTTAGAAAGCAATATGTATGTACTTATTTAGTTTATCTTAATTTTTTACCCTTTTTAATGGTAATGATAGATAAAGAATTTTTTGAATAATAAATTAATGTAGTGTGTTCTTAAAAATGTGATGCATTCTAATAAACTTATAAATAGATAAACTTATGAATAGATTATAGAAGTCTCTTACTTTTATAAATAGCAATTTTTTTTTTCCAAATCTCTATTAATTTTAATAAATTTCCCACTCCTTTTTCACTCCTTTTTCTTTATAAATCACTGACAATTAATTAACATATGGAATATAAATGAACTTTTTGTTTTTTTAATCACTATGAATTAATTAACATGTGGAATATAAAAAGAAATATAAACCAACTTTCCACTGTGAATTAATTAAACTATAAACTATGGAATATGAATGAATTAAACTATGGAATATAAATGAACTTTTTGTGTTTTTAATCAATATGAATTAATTAACATGTGGAATATAAAAAAGAAATATATACCAACTTTCCACTATGAATTAATTAAACTATGGAATATAAATGAACTTTTTGTTTTTTAGTCACTATGAATTAATTAATATGCGGACTATAAAAAGAAATATAAACCAACTTTCCGCTGTGAATTAATTAAACTATGGAATATAAAAGAGGTAAATCCACTTTCCCATCATTATGAATAAATTAACTTATGGAATGAAATATAAATAAATTTTCATTTACACTAATTCATCAAATATAAATAAATTTTCATTTACATTAATTCATCAGAGTTTGTCCCAACTATATTTATAATCAATTAGATTTTGTCCCAATTATATTTATAATCAATTAGATATTGTTTCAACTATATTTATTGCAAATATCAAGATCTTCACCAAAGTATGAACATCTCATTGTGTTCCAAGATTTCTCCTTTTATTAAGTTAAAACAAATCAATTATATGTATTGGAAAGATCAAGAGCCCTACTAAAGAGCCCTAAGAGCCCTATTAAGATATCATTGTGATTTTACTTTTTATTAAGTAGAAAAAGAATTTCACATATTAATGTTTTTTGAAAGGGTCATTGGGTTTACATAATGAAGGTGATGTAAAGCATTGATTAGGGATATTTCATTTTTGGTTTTTGCCATGTGATCCTGTAATTTTGCAATATGACTTAACAACTTTTATTTATTTTTATATAAGAATGAGACAGACTTAAGTTATAACATTAAAAATATATTCACTTGGTGGTAGAAGTTGTAGATTAATTTGGGTAATGATTTCTAATGAGTGACATTCCATATAAACTAAATACCTCAACAAGAAGAACTTTATTGAGTTGCATTCACAAATCCCCGCGAGCATAGCTAATTTTCAATGCTACATATTCTTCACTATCTTAATTTAGGTTGATAAAAAAATTAAATATTCCTTTCAAAAACTCCAAAAAAATTATCAAATTTATCTATGTGCCAATTTATAAAAAATTGTTAGTTATATTCCAAATTGCTATAGTCAAATCTTAGCTTTAGTGGTTTGGTGAACTCTCCAGACCATTTATGAAATAGTCTCATCTAGGTGTAATAGTGACAACTAATATTTCAAAGTTATGAATTCCCCTGAAATTCTCATTCCAATTAAAGAAATAAATCTATATCATCCAAATCACTATAATAAAATACATAAAATTGAGATATTTAGAGATGAATTATGTTTGCAGTTTAATTTTAATTTAGTTTAATTTAATTTGAACCTTTCTTTTAATTAGAGAAACTAAATCATCAATAGACTAACCATCTTAAAACATAGGCTACAACAAACAAATCCAACAAATTAAAAACCCAAGTACTAGGATTGTCTAGGATTGTCGTCATCCACTAGTAGTTCCCAAATTGAGGTTTGAAATTGATTAATAATGAGCTGGCTTGTTCACCTACTCCACTCGCATAATTTCTTGTGAACTATTAGTGATGGTTATAAATTTGGAAAGCTCACTTCATGATATTCCATCTTAACATCAATGTGGCCATCAAAATGGTGATGGCCTTCAAAAAACAAAATGGTGATGGCCTTCAAAAAACATAAGTGAACCATGAAAATACCTTTCACCTTGCTACCAACAATTAAGGCTTTCATTGCACTTCATGGTTGCCCATAACATCTTAAAGTCATGTAGGAAAAATCTTGATTTGCTTGATTACTTGATAATTATTTGTTTAAAAATATGAAATTGTAAAATAATTTTCATCCATTTTTCATACCTATATACTTATATAATCATATACAATAAATACCAAATAATATTTACCCATTGTAATTTTTTTAATATTATATATACTTAATAATTTAAAAAATAATATTTTGATGACACCATTTTCAGCACTGTACCAATTACGCTCCTTGAACAGGCAATCATATTTACTCATTGTAATTTTTTTATATTATATATAATTAATAATTTAAAAAGTAATATTTTGATGACACCATTTTCAGCCTGTACCAATTACGCTCCTTGAAGCAATCCGGTGCATTCACGTTCCAACTCGATTCATTCCACAATTCATAAACATCATAATAAATGGCTTCACTCATTTATACCAAGCAAATTTATAATGGTAAATCAAATATATAAAATAGAATAAAATCCACTCAGTATTCTCCTCTTTTCATGACTTTCCCTAGGTATGTTTCAATATATCTTCAAGAATTTGAATTTCCATTGTCTAAAAATCTGGGCAATAGACATCAAGATTATGAGGGAAAACTACACACATTTTGAAGTGCAATTCCTTTTTGAAATCAAATTAATTTAAATTTACAATACGATTCACATTACAACCACGATTTCATTGCCATGAATCCCAACTGGATCATATGCTACACTTCCGCAATTGTTTTCTGCCCAGATCTGACACAGGACACAGATCCAACTCATGTATTCAGTATATTAAACACTACAATGGGTTGAAACAAAGTTTTCAATTATATGGCTAAACACAGATACCATCACAATTTCAAATCTGATATTTACCCCTTCAACGTTGGACCACAATTTCCAGTGTCCAGAAATAAATTGAGTGTCAAATCTGATATTTACCCATTCAACATTCGACCACAATTGCCACCGTGTTTAGAAATAAATTGAGTTTACCATTACCAGTAACTAATACAAGATCATTGTCACATTCAATGATCCTTTGGAATTCCCAATTATGAATTCGCCATCTACTCTGCCTCAAACAAAGGGAATCTATTTGTCTTTTTCAACCAATTTCAACAAATGCCTCACTGAAAACCACACAAACAATAGAAATAAGCACTACTGGTTTAATTTTACTTATAAATTACTATTGTTTCTCCGACTGGAAAACCTGTTCGAGTCTTGCCACAGAAAAAGCTCTACATGGGCGCAAATAAATCACATAGTGGACCGGACCGTCAAAAGCGCATATAAATCTGGGACCTAAATAACAGGTAGATGGCAAGAATGTACGATTTCTGGGCACAAGTCGCCCAGAATTTGGTGAACAACATCTTGAGGGAGCGAGAGGACGCTGCCAATGAAGATCTCGAGACTGTTGAGTGTGATTGAGATCATTTTTAATCGAAACAAACACTCATCTCATCTCCCAACTTCGCGTCCCTCCGCACTGATATCCTTTGCTTGCTCAGAAACGTGGAGAGCAGAAAATTTGGTAGGCTATCTGCTTATAAACTTAAAACGTTCTTGGCTTATCTGCTCAAAAGCTTACCAGTTTATATGCCTATTGGTCTATAAGTTTATAATCAGATAACCGAGCGTATCGTCTAATAACTAGATAAGTTTATCAGTTTTTAAGTCCAAGAGGTTATCCTTCTATAAGCACTGAGCGTACCAGCTTATAAGTACAGTAGCTTATTAGTCTATAGCCAGATGGCTTATCAAATTATAAGGACTTATCTTATCAGTTGAAAGCCCCATGGGCTTATCAGTTGATAAGCAGACGAACTTATAATATTATAAGCCGATAACCTTATAAGTTAAGCACATAGCTTATTAAATTATAAGAAACAGAGCTTATCAATTTATAAGCAGCAATGTTTATAATATTATAAGCAGTTAGCCTTATTAGTTTATAAGCTTATCATCTTATAAGCAGAGTAACCTATCAATTTATAACCAGATAAACTTATCATTTATAAGCAGTGGGCTTATCAATATATAATCAGACGACCGTATCCATTTATAAGCTGATAAACTATCAATTTATAATCAGACGTATTTATCCGTTTATTAGCTGATAAGTTCTCATTTATAATTCGATTGACTTATCCGTTTAAAAGCACGCAAACTTCTATTTTTATAAGCAGAGAGTCTTATTAGTTTGTAGCTATCATGTTATAAGCAGTAGGGTTATTAATTTATAACCAGAGATACTTATCAGTTTATTGTCTATCAAATTATAAGCAGACAAATCCGTTAGCAAATAACTTTTCTGTTATCGGCTCATCTGCTTAAGCACACGAAGCATGTCTGCCAGAAGCGCTGCTGCGGGAGACAACACGGGAAGCAGGTCAGGTTGCAGGTCTGTCTGTTGAAAAATACCCATTCAAACTCTTCACAGTGTTGATCGAATCTGTAATCCGAGTAAATAGATTAGGGTTCCGCATGACAGCGACAGAAGCACTGTCTTTGCGCGCGATTGATTCTCGATCTGAAGCTTTTTCCTCCCACTTAAACACATTCTCGATCTGCTGGATGACTCCAGCAGCAACGCTGGTTCCGATATCCTTTCTATCAGCGGCGGCCATTCCATTGTTTATAAATGAATGTGAGAAATTATGTGAAGATAAGAAAAGCTGTGAAAGTGTCGCCACATCCTCGGCCAAGATATGCGGTTATGGTGCCGCCACGTGTCACCAGATCCTCTGCTGAGATCTACGGCTGCAGATCTGACACGTGTCGCCAGATCCAAGGCCGAGATCTACGGCTGCGCTTCTGCAACGTGTCACCAGATCGTCTGATGAGATCTACGGCTGCAGATCTGCCACGTGTTGCCAGATCAAAGGACAGGATCTATGGCTGCGCTTCTCCCACGTATCACCAGATCCTCTGCTGAGATCTACGGCTGCAGATCTGCCACGTGTTGCCAGATCCAAGGCCAAGATCTACGGCTGCGCTTCTGACTACGTGTCACCAGATCCTTGGCTTAGATCTGCCACGTGTTGCCTATCCAATCACGAGATCTGCGGCTGGGAATCTGCCACATGTCGGATCAAACGCTGACATCTGCAGTTGTGGCTCTGCCACGTGTTTCAGATCCTCTGCCAAGATCTGCGGCTGTGGATCTACCACGTGTTGCCAGATCCAAGCTCGAGATCTGCGGCTGTGAATCTGCCACGTGTCGAAAGATCAAAGGCCAATATCGTCGGCTGGATCTGCCACGTGTCATAAGATGCTAGGTCAAGATCTACGGTTGTGCTTCTGCCACTTGTCACCAGATCCTCGGTCAAGATCTACGGCTGTGAATCTGGCATGTGTCGCCAGGTCCAAAGCCAAGATCTGCGGTTGGATTGCCACGTGTCGCCAGATCCTCTCAAAGATCTGCGGTTGTGGATCTGCCACGTGTCTCCAGCATTAAGATCTGCAGCTGTGGATTTGCCACGTGTCCCGCAAATCCTCCGCTGAGATCTGCGGCTGTGGATCGGCCACGTGTCACCAGATCCAAGGCCGAGATCTACTGCTGTGCTTTTGCCACGTGTCCCAAGATCCTCAGCCGAGATCTGCGGCTGTGGATCTGCCATGTGTCTCCAGATCCAAGGCAGAGATCTACGGCTGTTTTGCTGCCACGTATGCATGGGGTAGCTGCTTCAAATGGGTCTTTCTCCTAATCAGAGGAGAAATGACTAACGTATAGCATTACTTACGCTAGGGTTATGATCCACCAACCTGCTAGTTCTATTTATGACGGATCGGCCTGCAAATTTTCATAACGAATCGAAAACATAACGATGCTTCGCGATTAATAACCAATGTTATATAGAAAGAACGGGCCACCCCGGAGAGGTCATTCAACGGAGACCTGAACAGAGATGTTTTTATGCGGTGGTGCCAGCTGTCAACAGATCCATGTCTTAGATCTACGGTTTTGATATTGGCATCTGTCGCAAGATCCATGGCCGAGATTTAGGGTTCTGGTTCTGCCAGGTGTCGCAAAATCCACGAGAGATGTATGGTTGTGGTGCTGCCAGGTGTCAAAAGATCCTCTGTCGAGATGTAGGGCTCTCGTTTTGCCAAGTGTCAAAAATCCACAGGCAAGATGTAGGGCTCCGGTGCTGCCAAGCGTCACCAGTGGAAGGACCAAGATCTAGGGATATGCTGCTACCAATTGCCAAGACACAGATGACCGAGATCTGGTGCTGCGCTGCTCCCAAGTGCCGCCAGATCAGGCCCTGTTGTCCATGTCATCCGTCATTCAAAAAAAGAGCGGAGCAATTACAGGCGTTCTGCAGAAGCAATTACAGGGAGGGACTATGGGCAGGTGACCAGGTAATAGTGAAGTAAGGACCAAGCAAAGGATACCAGTGCGGAGGGACGCGAAAGAAATTGGGGGATGAGATGAGTGTTTTTGTGTGCTAGCGAGTTGGGAGTTATCGCTGACCGTGGCGCCTGACCTGTGCAGAATCCATTCTCATGGATACAATACTGTTAAGCTTTGCTTTGCTTTGCTTGAAGGATCTGAATTGAAAAATTGTCCCCACAATTCTGTTTCGATTAAAAATGACCTCAATCACTCTCGACAGTTTCCAGATCTTGATTGGGAGCGTCCTCTCGCTCTCTCAAGATGTTGTTGACCAAATTCAGGGCGACTTGTGGCCAGAAATCGTACATTCTTGCCATCTACCTGTTATTGAGCTCCCCGATTTATATGCGCTTTTGACGGTCCGGTACATTACCAGTTCTCAGAGTTTTAAGACTAAATGTTTTATAATATTGATAGTCTGGACAATTCAAATTCCATTGTTGTATATGCATTGCTGAATTATATTACATCCAATCACTCACTGCAGTATATACATTAAAATATATTACAGAGTATTAAAATATACACATTCTTGAACTGAATTAAATTATTTACCACGCCTGTTAATATTCAGGGTAGTTGTGACCAACCACAGACTCCCACTCGGCGCCCCAGGCCGGCGGGAGGACGATCGGCTGGTCATCCAAGAATAGAGAGAGCTCATCACTAGCACCGTACTACTTGGCAACCTTGTTGGCGCCCAGGTAGAGCTTTTGGGAATCGAACTGCATACCGATGGAATGTACCCAGGTGAAATCGGGCTTCAGACCCTCCTTGCTCTTGCCAATGAAATGTCCATTGATATGTAAATTGGTCTCAGAGACGAGGCAGAAATCCCGGTCCTTGCCATGAAAGAACAACATAATGCCGTCCCCGTCAAGGGAGCAGAGCATTTTTCATTGTAGAGGCTCATCACCTCGTCCTCAGCAGAAAAGGAGGAAACGGTTCGAATGCTTCCAACAGCATCATTTGCAACCTAACTGGCTTCTTCATACATCACCTGGAATATGATCCTTTTCTATAGTAATAACATCCCAAAATGTTTAAAGCTCTTTAGGAAGAGGAGAATCCTCCTGGTCTACAGTTGAGAGTCCGATTTGTATTAAACCATGAATCACAATTGAAAATTTTGTCCAATTATACATATTCTAATATGATTTATAAACCATGTCTAGCAATATGCAGTCTGTACACTCTTTTCAGAGGCAATAACATTCCTAACCTTTGCATCAGCAGAAAAACCCTGCAGGAACTTCACTGGAACTCAACCTTAAAAGACCCAGCAGATGCAGGAGAGCTAATATCAAAAGTGCCGACTAATAGTTTGCTGAAAAAGCTATAACAATACCAGCAGTGATTGTTGAAATATTCTGAACAACAAGTGAAAAACCATCTTCCACTATACTACGCACTGTCGCAGCATCTGTTGATAATCTGGCACCTATTGCACAAATTTGGAGTTTGGATAATCACCAATATGATATATATCTAATGTCTAGCCAAGGAGAATACAAAGTTAGTGTTTACTCTTTGGAGTGTTTTACTCTGCATCCAAGGCACTGGCAGCTTCATCGACGAGGAGAATTCGGGCATCTTTTAAAATAGCCCGCGCAATTGCAATCCTTTGCTTTTGAACTCCATATAATTGGGTACCATGCTTTACGAATTGGGTATCAAACCCCTGAAAAGAGCAACCATGACTGTCAGCATACACAAAATGTTGTGCAAAAGAAACGCATTTCCACAAGGAACATACCAATCACCAATAATGAGGATCTATTTCTACAAATTTGAGGCATGTTACTAATATATTTTGGCGCATTAGCAAGCTCTGCAGCAGCCTGTATTTCCTCTGGTGTTGTCGCATCTTTACCATATGCAATATTCTCCTTAATAGTGGTTTCAAAGAGAGCAGGTTCCTGGCTTTCAAGTCCAATTATTTGCCTTATCCATTAAATTGTTTGATATTGACACTATCTATGAGCACTTCACCAGCTTGTGGATCATAGAATCTATCTATAAGATAATATAACCGTGGACTTCCCACTTCCACTCTCTCCAACTATAGCTGTAGTGGTACCTCTATAGCTGCAATGGTACCTCCGGGTATTTCCAGTGAGAACCCAGAAAATATATGAACATAAGGCCGCACTGGATAACCGAAGTGTACATCTTTAAGCTCAATATCAGCCTGAATATACTCAAGTACCAATCCATTTGTATCATATACATCAATCTCTGGCTTGCTATAAATTGTCTCAAACATTTTGTAAGCTGCAGCTTGTCCAGCTCCAAAGGCATTTAAACATGGTGACGCATATACATCAATCTCTGGCTTTCTATCAATTGTCTCAAACATTTTGTAAGCTGCAGCTTGTCCAGCTCCACAGGCATTTAAACATGGTGACGGCTGAGTTATTGCACCACTGAAAATATAAATTTAAAGTTGGAATGATCACCAATATGATATATTTAATGTAATGTATTCAGAACTATTTGGTAATCTTGGTAATCTTGCACTTATTGCAAGACTGAAAATAGAAATTTGAAGTTAGAATGATCACCAATATCATATATCTAATGTAATGTAATGTATACAGAGGAAAATGCAGATTTAGTATTTAATACAAATTTGGTATTTTCCCTTGGAGTGTTTTATTCCTGTTACCAAAACAGTAAGAGGTTTGTCCCCACTGAACTTGAATTTTCAGTATTATCAAACCATCCAAATTGGTCCCGCCTCTTGTAACTGCAATTACAAATGTTCTCTGCAAAATTAAAAAAGCAATTACAAGCTTGATAAATATTAAACTGGCATATAATTTGTTAAGGATTCCACCAATTCATATTATGATCATATACACACCAGTTTTTATAAGTTGTTGGGGAAATATTTCTTAATCCCCTGTGATTGTTGTTGGGGAAATATTTCTTAATCCCTACTGTGAATTAAGAGTGCATGCAATCAAGCTAATATTTATTATTCAAATCAATAATACCTTCACTGGTGGCATATTGGGTAACTTCCTAGTACCATTGTTCTATCTAATAGATGAACTTTTGGATGGAAGAAAAACAGATGGAAATTGTCCAAATGAGCCATAACATTCAAATCAATAATACCTTCACCGGTGGAAATTGTCCAAATGAGCCATAATATTT
>APFE030633018.1:0-28359 GCA_000404065.3 Pinus taeda | reverse complement strand
TAGCAATGACCAAAGCTATCATGGAGGCTTGTCCGTGTTTTTATTGTGTTTATCATGCTTTGTGGTTTAGTATTATTATTTTTCTATGCCTTTTCTTTTTAAAATTCTAATTTTAAATTTATTTCTGCCATCATTTTATAATAACAATTTTTAGAATTATTTATTTTGAACATTAATAATATATTTTTATTTTTTTAATGAAGTTATTTTTTTCATAATAATTTTATAATGAAATTGCTAACAAAATATTACCATGAAATTCTTACTGCACTATTTATGTAAAAACTTTTGATATATTTAATTTTCAACCTCACATTTGGAAATTTAATTTTTGCATTTTAAAACTTGGATGTGTAGGGCTTTTATTTATTTTAAATTTCTCATCTCAAAATTTAAATCTTAGCACATTTAAATAATAACAATTGTAAAAGTACATTTAAAAATTTCCGTGTTTGATAAATTTGCAATTGCATTTTTAATAGAAACTAATCTTCAAAGTTCTAAAATCCATACAAGAACATTTTTACATGCCAAACCCATTTATGAGAATCACACTTCAAAATTTCCATGTTTGATGAATTGGACACTTTACTATTTAATTTTGAATTCCGCTCCTTAAAATTTGATGCTTATAAACACATTTACATACTCTGATGACATTCATTTGTGAACTTTATACAACCTAAAATCTGATATATTTAATAAACTAGAACATTACAAAGAGAAGCTTAAATCTAATATTATAAACAGAAGCTGAAATCTATATATTTGTGTTGTGTTGTAGTGTTTTGTGTTGTATCCTCTTAATGTCAAAAAGTTATGTTGTTGTTGTTGTGTTTGTGTGTGTAAGGTGATACACATAACACTCTCTGTTTAAGTTGATTTAACTATTCAAAAATTGATGTTTGAGAAAATGCTTTTATTGCCTTCCTATAATATTTAATTTCTAATTTAAATATCATTAATTGTATGTTAAACTATAATTTGTTCAAAAACATGTGATTTTTGTATGAAATTTTCAAATACAATGATTATATTGTTATCAAATTTATATTTTAATATATTAAAACATGAGTTCAAGATGGTAAATTTGTATTTCAAATTAATTTACATCCATTTGCACTGCATGTTATGATATACAAGTATATAATTGTAAATTGAACTATAATTTTATGAAGAGTTTGACCTTTTTTCTTTTTTCTTTTTTGTTATATGGGATGAATTTTTAATTATAATGATCCTTGTATTTTTGTTGATGCATTTTATTTTATGTTTCAAGCCAATCTAAATATAGATCCGTTTTTTTTGCCATCTAGACACGAATTTCTAAATTTATTTTGGACTTTATGACATTTTATTTTATAAATTTTTGAATTTTCCATGATATATTTAAATCTCAAATTTTCAAATTTTAATTAAACTAATTTATATGTATAATGTAATGTATTTTAAATTAATTTGAGCGGTTGCATTTTAAATTCCACCCTTGCATTAGTGTATTTTGTATTTTGAAGTTTGTATATATGTTAATGACAATGGGAAAATGGAATTTAGAATTATTTTTTGATTTTTGACTAGTCTCTACAAATTAAAATTCTAGATAATTAATAATCATGAAGTTTCAAAATTTCAGCATTTATACAAACACTTTTCAAGATGTACATTTAAAATTACAAAACACATAAAAATTAAATATCATAAAAACACCAAGAAATAAAAATGAAAATAAAAATTGATGATTTCAAATTCTAAAATTTATATAAAACAAAAACTTTTAATTTATATGTTTTGTTATATTTAATTATATTTAGTGTACTATGTTGTACCATGTTAATGTTTTATGTAAATGTTGTGTTGTTTGTATTTGGTTATGGGTGTAACAATGTGTTTTTAAGAGAGTTTAAAATAATGTAAGTGCTTTGGAAATTTAATGTTGGAGAGACATGAACATTTACAAAAATTGTGTATTGTGTTCGTATGGTGTTAGAACTTTATGTTGTATATTAAAACTATGGTGGTTTATAAATAGAATCTGTGAATTTTTAATGAAATGTTTAAATATTTAATTAATTATGTTGAATTAATTTGAATGAGTATGTAAAGTTTGTGCACTTCAAAATGATATAAATACATTGAAATTTGATGCTTGTGGGAGTGACTTGTAAAAAAAACTAAAATAAAGTATTTGATTGTATGACATCTAATTCTATAATTTTCAATTGCATATTAAGCTATGCTTTCACCAATACTTTCAGATTTTTCATTAAATGTTTAGATACAAGAGTTCAAGATAATACAGGTACACTTAGAGATTTGATGTTTGAGAGACATGGACATTTAAAAAAAAGGGTGTATTTTGTTTGTATGATATTATAATTTTATATTGTATATTGAACTATATTTGATTATACATTTTCTTTTAAATGTTTAAATTTTTAATGAATACATGTGTAAAATTTGTGTATTTGAAAATAATTTAAATACATTGAAATTTGATTTTTTTGGGGGTCTCACTTGTTAAGGAAAATGTATTTGATTTTATGACATTTAATTTTATAATTTTATATTGTATATCCAACTATGGTTTCCCTAGTTCTTTCAAAATTTTCATGAAATGTTTAGATGTAATAGCTTAACAGCATGTGTTTTACAATAGTTTAAGATAATGCAAGTACTTGGAAGTTTGATGTTTGAGAGAGATGGACATCTTAAAAAAAAGTATATTGTGTTTGTATGTTATTATAATTTTATATTGTATATTAAACTATATTTGTTGATAAAAAGAATTGTGATATTTTCTTCAAGTGTTTAAATTTTTAATTAATTCTTTTTCTTGTATGGGATATTATATGTATTTTGAATTAAGTTGAATGCCTGTGTAAAATTTGAGTATTTTAAAATAATTTGCATACATTGAAATTTGATGTTTTGGAGGAGTGACCCATAAAAATTAAAAATTGTATTTGATTGCATGACATTTAATTCTATAATTTTAAATTGCATATTCAGCCATCTTTTCCCCAATAGTTTCATATTTTTTCATGAAATGTGTGGATATAATAAATTAACATTGTTTGTTTTACAATAGTTTAAAATAATGCAAGTACTTGGAAATTTGATGTTTTAGAGACATAACATTTAAAAAATTTGTATTTTGTTTGTATGATATTATAATTAATTCTTGTATGTATTTTGTATGCCATGTTATTTGTATTTTGAATTAATTTCAACTTAAAATTTATGTATTTTAAAATAATTTAAATACTTTGAAATTTGATGTATTGGGGGAGTGACCTAAAAAAATTAGATATAATAAAAGTTTAGATATAATAAATTAGCAGTGTGTGTTTTACAATAGTTTAAAATAATGTAAGTACTCAGAAATTTGATGCTTGAGAGACATGAACATTTAAAAAAAAAATATTGTATTTGTATGATATTATATTGTATATTAAACTATATTTGTTTATAAACAAAAAAAAATATGTGATTTTTTACTTAAATGATTAAATTTTGAATTTATTGTACTCTCATTTTTGTATGCTATGTTATATGTATTTTGAACTAATTTGAATACAGGTGTAGGATTTGTGTATTTTAAAATAATAAAAATACATTGAAATTTGATGTTTTGGGGAGTGACTTGTAAAAAAATAAAGTGCATTTGATTGCATCACATTTAATTATATAGTTTTAAATTTCATATTCATTTAAGTTTACCCCATAGTTTCATGTTTTTCATGAAATGTTTAGATATAATAAATTAACACTTTGGGTTTTACAATAGTTTAAATTAATGTAAGTACTTGGAGATTTTATGTTTGAGAGGCATGAACATTTAAAAAAATTGTATTTTGTTTATATGATAGTATAAGTTTATATTGTATATTTCTCTGTATTTTTTTATAATAAAAAAAAGTGTGAATTTTTATTGAAATGTTTAAATTTTTAATTAATTGTGGTGTGAGTTTTGTATGCCATTTTATGTGTGTTTTGAATTAAGTTGAATACATGTGTGCACAATTTGTGTAGTTTAAAATAATTTAAATACATTGAAATTTGATATGTAGGGGAGTGACTTGTAAAAAAATTTAAAACTTATTTAACTGTGAGACATTTAATTCTATAATTTTAAATTGCATATTCAATGATGCTTTCCCCAATAATTTCCCACTTTTCATGAAATGTTGAGATATAATAAATATATAATTTTATTCTTTTAATTAAAATTATTTGTTTATAAATATTAATGACCATTGTTTTATCCCCTCATGGAGGTGGATGTCAAGAGTACCCATAAGGTTGGGAGGCTTTCTCACCACCCCATTGCTTCATATTTCAATTCAATTCAAGAGGGTTGCTTGGGTGGCCAACCCACCCTATTCACCAAACTTGTGAGCATTTCTTATTAAGTTGGAGAGTATGGCAAGTCTTCACTCTTGTCTCTATCAAATTTTATGATGTGTTACATAGTTCCCTCCTAATAGGTGGTATTATTTGTGGGGACTTTCAACATGCACAACAAATTTCATGTAGCCACTAGGAATTTCTTTTTCCATTTTTCACCTTCTGAAAATGGTTTGGTTTTGTTTGTGCTTTGGACTAGTCTATGTATTAGTAGTTTGGCGCTAGAGATGGGTAACTTTGACTCTGTCAATGAGACTTGTAACTTGACATTGTGGCCTCTCTTAGAGTTGGTGATTATTGTTGAATTTTGGGGCTCCCTCTCTTCAAGTTTGGAGTTAGTGCATTTAAAGATCCTTTGGGTGCTCACATTTCTATTGGTCTTGATTTTATTGGATTTAGTGGAGTGTGTAGCACAATGTTTAGGAGTAGTTGGGCTTACCCACTAGTGCTTGTTGGAAATTGCTTGAAGTTTTAACCTACCCAAGGTTTTCCATCTAATCCTTGTTACTATGTTCTAATGTGATGTTCCTTATGTTATTAACAAGGACAACTACGATGGAATTTTCCCACCACGTTCCCAATGGAGGAAAGCAATGCATTGCTTCAAAAATCCAAGGGAGGGTTCAATAGTGTTATCAAAACTAGGGTGGTAGAAATTTTCCCCACTTCACATGTAGCCTTCTTCTCTCCAATCATGTGAAGAAAGTTGGTGCCATAGGGTAACTCTTCCCTTGAAAGGGGCTTCCATGTCTTAGAGATACATTTAAGCATATCCACAAGCCATGCCCATAACCCATAAAACATGCAAACCAAACCATTCCTTGAAAAATACTTTTCACAGGTTAAAGCTTCCTCATCTAGAAGAATGTACACGGAAAAATTATCTTGCACCACTAGAGGACCACAACGAGACTTCAACATAGAATTGTACGAAAATGAAGAAGAGATAGCTTGATTGCAAGCCATAACTGCAAAAGGAAAATATTTATTTGCCAAATCACATTATTCACCATTGTACTATGTGCAGAAAATCCATGCAAATAGAGCAAAGATTGGTCGGCTAGGGTTTTGGGTGAAACCCTAGGCACCACAAGGGATTCGAGAGCTCTTTCCATTTCGAAATATATATGAATATTATTATAGCCAATATGTCCCCTTCCCTAATTGAATTCATTTTTTCATATATTATAATGGTGATTTTTTTTAATTTTTATTTTCTTGATCTAATTCAACAATAGTTATTTCATTTTGTTTGTGTGATTTTATATTATATAAAATAGATATCAATAAAGATAGAGATGAGTTTCTTTGACTTATGTTTGAGCAACTTCCCTCGACGAGGGTTGGAATTTAACGGGCAAAATGTGAGTCACAAGGCATTTTGCCCGTATTTGACGTTCAAACATTTTGCCTGTGTTTTTCCTCATGTGTTATAAAGTTCACAAAACACATTTTTGATGGTTTATTATTTTCCTAAAATGTTATTAGTAGTCCATACAAATTTGTGTTCCACTTGGTTGGTGCCTTTCACGGTGTCAGCTGTAAAAACTATTTTAAGTAACACTTTGGGCTTACGAAGAATGGAAAAATCAATGTTAGGAACTCTTGATGCAATGTAAGTCATGGCTCCATTGATCATGTAATTTACTGCTTGCAAAGCGAGTTCGATGATATTGTCAAAGGGTATTGCACATCCATTTATTCACGGAGCATGGATTAAGATTGCAAAGATTAGGCAAACATTAATGTTGCCTATATGCGCACCTCTCTCGTGACTGTGACTCAGAATGATATGGAGAGGGATCGCTACATGTTAGTATGGACTATTAGGCTCTCGATAAGGGCTCTCCTCTTTTTTGTATAATATGTGTATATTGTAATTCCACAGTATAGTCACCTATGAAATCTAATCTGTGAAAAGGAGTGGAGGAGGCACAAGGTCATGGTGGAATTGGTCATTCACGTCTCTTAAATGCATCAAAATCTATGTTTGATATGCATATTGACACATTGTGAATTCTACGTACACAACTTTAGCTTAGAAACTTACGTAGATTCATGTCAAACTTGGGTTTAAATAGGTATTTTTCGATGTTAGATTGTGAGACTTCATGTCTTATGTATTCATATGACATGTATTGTTCTGTGGGGCATTCTGAAAGTTGATGATTGAATATTTCTTTTAGCTTCAGAAATTGACGGAGTTACAACAAGGTTTGATGGATTGAAACCTTTTATTTATTTGAATGGTGCCACTTACACAACCGTTTGAAATATCAAAATACTTCTTGTGTTCGTTTTCATATATATATATATATAGAAAGGGGTAGGATTATTGAGCTAGTTGTAGAGGCTAGCAATAGAAGTGTATATTTCTATGATGCAAGCACCAATTTTTTTATATGAGAGACGGTGTCCACATCCTTTGCAAGCAAAACCCTAAATGA
Source organism: Pinus taeda (assembly GCA_000404065.3). Lineage (NCBI taxonomy): Eukaryota > Viridiplantae > Streptophyta > Pinopsida > Pinales > Pinaceae > Pinus > Pinus taeda. The sequence continues at coordinate 21,505 of APFE030633018.1, read as the reverse complement.
AACTTCTAAAATATGATCCCTTAACAAGTAATACTTTTTTTACTCTATAATCCTTGGTTTCCAAATGGAATTGTGCTTCTATTAAAAGAAGATCACATGCTCATATGTGAGACACAGAAGAGAGGAGATAGTATATGCAATGTGTATATTAGATTAGAATTGTTTCATCTTACACCCTATATGATTAGATTAGACATTATAAAAGAGATATATTATTCTCTCGCTTCTCAATTGTGTGTGTGTGTGTGTGTTTGTGTGTGTATAATTTATATCATTTTGGTTTCGAAAAAGTAATTGGAGAAAACAATGTTTGGGTTGAGATGCCTAAATCATTGAGAGGAGAAGCCGAGAAGCATGTAAATCTGCATAGAGAATTTTTTTGTAGGTCCTCGCAACATAAATTAATTATGTGAACATTTAAAAATTAATTAAAAATCTCAATCCATATATCCTATGCCGAAGCGACTCACTGAAGGAGAACTCAAACCTTTCCCATGGAAAAGAAAACTCAATTTTCCACATATTTTAATTGAACTAATTGATTATATGTGTAGGACTATAATCATGTAAATAAGGAAATTAAAATGACCATACTAATTTGCGTGATTCTCTTTTCGCAATTCTCATTCAAGTGTAGAATGACTAAGAAAACTTAATTGAGTTCAAAATTATATGTTGTAAAGCTCCTCAAACATATGTGTTGTTCTTTATTGCTAGAAGAGTTGAACTTAAACTGCTCTTACCTTATAAACGAGTATGCAACCATTAGCCCTAATAACTCCAAAGGCCCATAATGTCATGATTTTTGTAATACCTATAGATCCTAACACCATTAAGTAATGATCTTATTAAACACGATGTTTCTAAAGTAATGGTTTCTAATGGTGGACTTCATGGTGAATGGTTGCATACTTGTATATAAGGTGGCATATTTTCGTCTAAAAACAACCATTATCATTCTTTACCTAAGCCAACCCACAACAAATCACTTTAGGTTGTGTATTTTCTTTACTTCTCCTCTACTCTATGTCAAAGTGGTCTTTAATTTAAAATGAATTAGTCATTCTTATGATTTGTTTTAAGTTTAAAACGATAACAAGATTGACAAAGTAGGGCCTATTGCATTGTCTTTTCTATGAGAGAGTGTTTATAATGTTTTTGAACAAAACTTATAATCAAGTACTTCTAATATTTACAATTAATTTTAATTTGATTATTAACTTCGTTACTAGAAAAAATGACATAAATATAGATTTTAAAATAGAAACTATGTTATAATTATTAATTATAATGAAACAATAAGAATATAAGAAAAATGTTTTAAGCAAAAAATTGTTGGTGAAGGGTTAATTTGTTTACCAAATTACCACTCTTGGAGTGCAAAATTTTAAACATAGTGTTGTTTCTCATTTTAAAAAATAAATTAAATTCAAACCCTCCCTTCCACTAGCGCATCCCAAATATTTGCCATGAAACAAACGAGAACTCTCCCAAAAACCAATGACAATAGTGTTGGAGGTCTCATGAAATCTCACATAATCAAATCCATTTGTCATGATGCAAAGGTGTGTGGAAAAGGATGGCCACCAAGCCATCTCTCTTAATTGCGTGGATCACCCATCACATACTCATTTCTTTCGTCCATCAACAATAAAATTCTTTGAAATATAAAAATTGATGTTTTAGTTATTCATGTGTTTTTGAATTCTTTACATTTATATATAAAACGTGCACACACATGATTTTTATATACATTTTTCATAATAATGTAATGGTGTAATTTAAGATTAATTGAAATTTTTAACTTGTAACCTTTCATCATATATTTAAATGTAATATCTATAAAATTGTAAATTTTGTTTTAATTTGATCGAAATTATAGCAATATATTATACACAACAATATAATATCACCTTTCATAATCATATGATATATTACAATATTACTTTATGCAAAAACGCATTATTTAATTTAATTTAAACATATTGAAATTTGATATTTAATGGATATGAACGTCTCTATGAAAAGGAAAAGGAAGAAAACTGCAACCCAACACGAGATTGGTAATAAGAAAGAAACTATGACGAGTGAAAGAGAGCTAGAGATGGATCAGGGTATGACCTAGAGTGAAACAGATCTAGAGGACCATGAACTTAAGGAAATTCCAGATAAGGAACACCTAGATCTGGAAGGGTTCTTGATGCAGGGAACCACGGGAGGGATAGATTCACAACCCCAAGAACACTGCAACATAATACAGCAGTTGGTTTTTATGGAAAACTGAGGAAAGGGGGTTAGATAAAGGAAAAACCATTGACAAGCAGGAGTACAGAGGTGTGAAAACAATGAAATCAACTCCAGGATTAGCTACTAGAAATGCAGGAAAGAAGAGGGGCATGAAAAACCAGAAGGACCTCTTGATGGAGTGTGGAAAGTTAATGATAGACTCGTGAAGATGAAAGACCTAACGAGTTACTCCTTTACAAAACTTTAATTATGAAGTTCACATCGTGGAATATCAGAGGTCTAGGTAGTAAAAGAAGGCAAAGAATGCTTAGTTATAGAATGAAACAAGAAATGCCGATATGATCTTCATCCAGGAAACGAAATTTTCCATTCATAAATTCAAACTAATTCATGGCAAATGGCTCAATAGATTTGAGTTTCTAGAGGTTAAAGCTGAAAACAAAGCGAGGGGCATTATCACTCTTTGGAATCCCCAAAAATTCAGCATAATAGATTGAGAGGCATCTAGAAATTACTTATCAGTGGTCATTCAAACAGTGGGGGTTTCAGAAACCTTCCTGGTCACAAATGTTTATGATCCTCAAAGAATAGATGACAAACTCAAATTGCTAGAATCCCTAATTGATCTCAGGATGAGACAGGCTCGAATTCCTTGTATCATGGGAGGTGATTTTAATATGATAAAATATCTTTCGGGAAAAAAGAGGAGGTACCAGAGCGCTAAACAAAGGCTCCTTAGCGTTCCAATCATTCACAGATGATATGAAAATGGTCGATTCAGAATTGAGCAACAACCTTTTCACCTGGAACAATAAAAGAGGAGGTGCGGCACAGGTAGCCTCTAAATTAGACACGTTTATGATATCAGAGGAGCTTATGCTTATTGATAAAGAAATATCAGCAAGAGTTCTTCCCTTTGGAGGTTCCGATCACTGGCCGATTCAATTGGAAATGAAGGGTATGGTTTCTCCTAGGAATAGGCCCTTCAGGTTCGAGAATATTTGGCTCTCCCACCCGGACTTCACCAGTAACATTGAAAAATGGTGGTCTGAAGACTTGCAATTCCAGGGATCAAAAATGTACCTCCTTCATAAAAGACTAAAGCATATCAAGTTCAGCCTCAAAGAATGGAACAAGAAGGATTTTGGTAACATTTTTGTGAACAAAAAATCTTTGGAAATCGAAATTTAGGAACTCAACGAGGCATTGATCAAAGATGGCTTTGACAAAGTCAAAAGTGATCAGGGTGATAAACACCATCAAGAATGTGAAAATTTATGCAAACAAGAGGAAATATTTTGGAGGTAAAAGTCTAGAGTTCAATGGCTCAAGGAAGGAGAGCGGAATACAAGGTTTTTCCACAGATCCACTACGGCTAATAGAGCATACAAAAGAATCTCTACGACCAAAGATGAGAATGGGGAGCTTGAGAACACTCATAAGAATATTGAAGCTGTACTTTCTCAGCATTTCCGAAACATCACTCGGGAAAATAATCCAGACAGGGAACAATCCATGAGGGAAATTACAAGGCATATCCCTAAGTTGGTGCCTAGAGAGGAAAATTTAAACCTTAATGGACTTGTCACTGAAGAGGAGGTCAGCGAGGTTCTCAAAGACATGCAGAATTGCAAAGCACCAGGCCCGGATGGTTTCAATGTGCATTTTTTTAAAGCTTGTTGGCATATTGTCAAACAGGGTATTTTGAATGTGGTGGAGGATTCGAGGGGTAGAAAAACTATCCTGAAAGCCCTCAACACCTCCTTCATCTCCCTGATCCCCAAACAGGATTCGGCTCAAATTGAAGATAAGTACAGACCCATAGATTTATGTAACGTGGTATTCAAGATAATATCTAAGGGAGTGGCTGGTAGACTAAAACCTCTCCTTCCTTCTTTAGTGGCAGAGGAACAATCAGGTTATGTGGAGGGTAGACAAATTTTAAATAACATTATTAAAGCCCATGAGGTGGTTCACACGCTTACCTATAAAAGGCAGATGGGGATGATCATGCAATTGGATATTGCCAAAGCGTATGACAAGGTGAATTGGATTTACATCAAGAAGGTTCTCATTGCTTTTGGGTTCGACCACAACTGGGTCAGATGGGTCATGGCTCTGGTGACTACTTCTAGCTTTTCAATTTTGGTGAATGGTTCTCCCTCGGATATCTTCATTCCTTCTAGAGGCGTCAGGCAGGGAGACCCGCTCTCTCCCTTTCTTTTCATTCTCATGATGGAGGGACTTGGAAGGTCCATTAAGCATGCCAAGGCAATGGGCAAAATCAAAGGTATTCAATTATCTAAGAATGGTCAAGCTCCGACTCGCCAACAATTTGTAGATGATACCATGCAGCAAGGAATTCCCATAGTCAAAGAAGCTTTAGCCTACAATAAAATCCTGAAGGAATTTTCCATGGCTACAGGTATGGAAGTCAATCTCTCTAAGTCAAAAATCTCCTTCTTAAACACTAGCATTGTTATTCAGAGAAATATTTCAAGAATTCTTGGCTTCCAAAGGGATTCCCTACCCACAAAGTATTTGGGAGTTCCTCTCAGAGCCACACCAATGCACAAGAGTATCTGGGAACCAGTGCTTAATAAGTTGCAGGACAGAGTAAAAGAATGGATCTTGAAAGTCTTGAACCTGGCAGGCAGGTTGGTTCTGACAAAGTCGGTTCTGCAATCTATCCCGATTTTCATGTTATCGGCCCTCCTAGCTCCCAAAGGTGTTTTAGAGCAATTCAGGAATATCCAAATGGATTTCCTCTAGGGTAAGGAGGAGACAAAGAAGAAATGGGCCCTGGTTTCTTGGGATAAAATCTATAAACCCAAGAGCCACGGGGGCCTAGGCTTGGATGATCAGGAGATTCTTAGTAAAGCTCTAGGGGCCAAGCTTTCGTGGCGATGGGTTCAAGAGCCAAAAACCGAGTGGGCAAGGATCTTGAAAGAGAAATATGCCAGCGCTTGGCACACTAATGATCTCATAAGAATGTCTGGAAATTTAAAAGGCTCTCACATCTGGAATAGAGCCCGGGAAAACAGAAGCCTAGTTCAAAAAAACAGTTTCTGGGAAATCAGAGCAGGAGAGCTTGCACTCTTTTGGGAGGACAAATGGCAACAAGAACCAACGCTGTTAACAGAGGATTTTTAAGCCTCAAGCAGGAAACAGATTCCCAAGGGTTAAACAAAGTAAAGGATTTCTGGGATCTTGCTGAGATCTCCGGAAAGTGGAGAAGCTGGAGAAAAATTGACTGTGGAGATGATAGCCCCATAAAAGTAAAAGGAGAGGCTCTTTGGAGCTTGCTAAAACAAAGGATGATTTTGGTAACAGAGGGGCAGGATCAATTGAGATGGGGCAATAACAATAAAGGCACCTTTAATCTTAAGGAAGGTAAAGGTATTCTCCTTGGGCTTGATTCCAGTGTTCCAGAAAAGACCTCGCAGCGCCTCTAGAAGCACCAAGGTTGGATGAAGATCAAGCTTTTCATGTGGTTGGTTCATCATAAGAAAATTTTAGCTTGGGACAACATTAGGAAAAGGGGTGTTATGGGGCCTACTAGATTCCAGCTCTCTGAAGAGCACGAGGAGACAATGGAGCACATTCTCAACAACTGCGCTTACACCACCTCGCTGTGGGATTCTTTCTCTACCATTTTCCAACAGACAGATAAGGACCGAAGTAGTATCACAAATACCCTAAACAAGTGGAGAAGAAACTATTCGGAGAATGAGTTCCTTCATTTGGCCTCGGCCTTCATGCCAAACTTCACTATCTGGAATGTTTGGAAAGAATGGAATAAAAGAATTTTCAAGAATGAAAAGTCTATCCATCATCGTCTGCTTGATCTGATCCTAAAACAGCTCCCGGAGGCTATTAGCACCACAGTGTGCAATCTCCCCAAGAATCCCCCCTCTGAGGCTGAGCTGAGAACTCTCAGGCAACTGGTAATGTAAGGGATTACTCCCCAAGGACTAATCAGGAAGGACATAGCTATGGTTACAGAAAAGGTTTTCTCACAACCTCCACCGAAAGGTTATCTAAAATACAACATTGATGGGGCTTCAAAAGGCAACCTGGGAACAGCTGGTTTTGGAGGAGTTTTAAGAGATGAAGAGGGCAGTATTATCATTATCTTCCACTGCCATTTAGGAAGAGCCACAAATAATATGGCAGAATTAATGGCTCTGGAACAATGTCTAGAGTTTCTCACTCAGAACCATGGATCAAATGTCATTATAGAAGCAGACTCAGAGATTACCATTAACTCTGTGAAAAGAATCAACTATGGTACTCGGCCAGAGAAAGTCTCAAATCATTGGAAACTAATCCAGGTTTACCAAAGAATCCAAGTTCACCTCCAGTGGCTTCGAACGGTTAGTTTCAACCATGTTCGACGAACTGCCAATAAGCTAGCAGACTCACTCGCCAACCAAGGTGTGAACAATGCAAATTGCGGGATGGCGAAAAAGTGGAAGGAGATACCTCAAAACCGTTTAAATGCTCTCTGTGAGGAACAAGCTACAAAAGACAGAGAAGTTGTTCGATATCGGGCCAGGATGACAAGCATGAATTGATTTTTCTGGCAAGAACCACTGCAACCTATCAGTATGTACTTGGGAGGAGGTCAAGCTAAGTTATGTCTCATTTTATCCCGTAGTCAGTTGAACGGGGTCCCCATTTTTTCGGATGGCAATTTGGTTGGTCATTTCCCAAACATGCACATTATCGGGTTCAGATTTCGTAGTAGGAATAGGCAGAACGTGAGGTTAGTTTTTTCTGGTAGCTGGAATTTTCCCCATTTCAGCTTTCGGGCTTGAAAACCACGCCCCAGTTGGCTTTTCGGAGATCGCACGATGCTTGAGCGGTTTGTGCTTTTGCAGTTTCGGTAGCGATCCCATAGGGATTACAACATGTGGCAGGGTGGTAGATTTGGAAACCGCCCTCGATCGCACACTATCGTTCCGTCGTGTTAGGTTGCGCGATATGATTCCTGGCCGTTGGATCCAACATCGTGGATCAACGGTTTGGATTGAACATGTTGGTTTGTGGGGCCAGATGGGTTATATCTATTAATCCTGTTTGGCGCGTCTTTTCCCTCTTCCATGGCGTGTGGGTATTGCGCAGGTGGGGGTGACTGTTGTCGTTTGTGGGCTCCGGGGAGTGTGTTTTTCTGGAACTTCCCTAGTGGTTGGGTGTTCTTGTTGCCTTACCGTGTTTGTTTCTCATTAGTCCGGTGATTTCTGTAGTAGGGTGGGGGTTCTTTGTCATTGGCAGGGATTCCTTTCTCCTAAGTTCTTGTAAATGAATGGGTTTTTTGTACATTATGTAATTTTTCTTTTGGATTAATGAAATAGAAGTATTGACGCTTGCTTCAGCAAAAAAAGGAGGTAGTTATATTTTATTTATTATTTTTAAATGGCTTGTACTTATGTTTATGAAAATGAGATAAAATAAAGGAGATGTATAGTAAAATTGATGTAGTACATTGTTTTACATACATATACTACTCAACGGCCCATTATCACCATGGTGCCCCCTAGTACACCATGGCTGTACATATGGGTGTTCAACATGGAAATCCTTGTTGTGGGTCCCCCATTTAACTGGGAGCTACTTTCCCAAGGTTCAATAGGGGCACGAGACCAATCAACGATCGATGTTCATGATGAGGTCCGCCGCCCGATGTACTCGGAGTTAAGGAGGGGGGCGAGGTCTGAAACCGAACACTTCCCATGTTTAAAATCACCTATTCTTGGTTGGTGGTAACACCGTGAAACCTCATCCTTGGTGGTATGGTGTGACGCGGAACCGTTTGTGCAGACATCGCAGAGCCATTTAGATTACATGTGGATGCCACATAGCATTAAGAAATATAGCCGTTGTATGTTCTGCTCTAACTATTTAATATGCTAAGCTAGATCTGATTCTTCAACTTGTCATGAGGATGAACCACACTAGTTGGTTCGAAACGCGTCGACAAATGAAATATCATGTGATTTACGCCAAAACAATTCTCATAAACAAGCATTATTTTCGAAGGAAGAAAAAAATAAATGTTTCACAATAGTGAAGGGAGCTACGAGAAATGTAGGAAGAACAGTTGTTAATGCCACTCTCTTTATTTCCAATTTGATTAGGGAATTCCCTGCCCTTGAATCAAACTCTACCATGTTATAATTCATTCCATAGAAACGCATGTTGGAACGGAAGAAGCGCGATGATAAGTATTGTAGCATGATTGATTGATGATGGGAGGAAAGAGAAAGGCGTTTATCTGTAGAAAGAGTTTTAGTTATGGGATGTCTACCTTTTTTAATATTTTGTCTTGTAAGTTTGTACAAAAGAAATCCAAATTTTGTAGATGTGGAGAGATTGCTCTACGTGTGCTATTAAACTTCCATATGAAATAAAGTACTCGTTGTTTTTAGAGATAAGGAGACGAAAAACGAGACTTATGGAAAATTTCACACTCGATAGTAAATGCACAAGGTTATATATGAAGTTTTCTTTGAAAAGATGGTTAGGTTGTTGGATCAAATGCAACTTCTTAGCATTTTCAATGATATTGTTAGTGAACATGTTGTTTGTGCTTCTTCTTCTTTTTTTTTTCTCTCTCTCTTCTGGAATTTGTAAAGGAAACATGTTGAGCTTAGTCAATGAATGTGTAGGTGGAAATTTTGTTGGAATTCACTACTCTAATTGTTACGTGGCATAGTATAGATGCTTCAAGAAGAATATTGGATGGAGATGTTGAAAATTGAACCAAGGTGTTGGAGATCCAAACACATATTCCTAGTGCATGCATGCCTTTAGAAAAACAGGAAGTGCAACAAACAACTTTCATGAAAGAAGCATGGTTGGTCAAAAATTTATAAATGCGGGTTGGGTCCATACATGAACAAGTGACGAAAGCGAGTTGGAACACATGGGAAGTAACTGAGAGAGAGAGAGAGAGAGAGTCTTGGACCAAGCTCTAGAAATCACCAAAGATTGAGGAAAGATGCACTAGCATATAAAAGTAACTAGAGACATCCTTAGAGAGGATGATGCATACCTTTCAATGCGGTCACGTCATTTTGTGTAGTGATTAGGTTCAATAGATAGAGTATCCTCGAGGTCTCTGCAAGGTTCACAATTTATCTTTGTTGTGTTTATTGGGCTTATTATTTTGAACACACATTGAATTTTTAAACTATGATATAACATAGAAATTATTTTGTTCAAATTTGTGATCGCGAGAAATGATAGGTGGAGTGTGGAGATCTAAGATAACCACTCAATAGAGATGTCGAAAATATCGACAAAGAGACCTAGTGTGCGCAAGATTCGAGAGAAGGAAGACAATGTTGATGTCATATGCATCATAATCTCTTGTTGATATTTTGTAGCCCTCCATAACAATATTAAGAATGTAAACATCATTCCCAAGTATGATTGGCGAGGTGTGCTATAAACGAAAGCAAATATAGCGAGGTGGCTAGTATCCTCCCATTATTCGTTGAATGAATATTGTTTGAGTAATGTTGTGACACAAGTCTTTGTGGTAGGTGCAAAAAATCAAGATTGATGGACGTGTGCCATATCTCAACTATTGAAAAGATGAAAAGTTTGTTCAAATTTCTCCAATGCATTAAGTGAATGTTAGATGGTTCACATAGCCTTTGTCCCAACTCTATGAAGACAACGTTAAGGAGTTAGGTCACAATCTGTGGAAGAACGTAATGGAGTTTTATTTTGACATTCATAAAGCCGTGTGATTGAGGTTGGGATGTCATTTCTTCGGAAATGGCTCCACTATTGCAGAGAAGAGGGAGATGCAATTTTTTGCCAATAAAAATAATATATTTTAACCCATCGAAAATAATATTATTCTCGGTTTTAGAAAAGCGGGTGATTACCCCCCAATACCATAGTTTAGAAATATTGTCTAGGAGAGGCATATATGGTATGCATGTGATTTGTTGTATTCCGCCCCAAAAGAAAACTCAAGAACATAAAATAGAGATTATAGATTTGTACAAAATCCTTTGAAAGGAGGCATCGGGTCATGGTGCTTGTCTGTGAGGAAAGAGAATGTGTATCAATGATAAAATCATTATTGGTGTGGATGCTATTAGAGTTATTGAAAACAAGTATTGTGTTTGAAAGAAGACAAAAATGGATATAGCCTAGCAATCCATGAGAAATGTAGGAATTAATAGCATGCTTCTTCTTTCCAATGTGATTAGGGAATACCATGACCTCTAGTCAAAGGTCACCATGCTTTACTTCTTTCCATGGAAAAGTATGTGGAAGATGGAAGAAGTGAGAGGAAAAGTATTGCAGTGTGATTGATGGATGAAATAAAGGTATTTATAGCTAAAAAGAGTTGTAGGTATTGGATGTATGCCTTTGATAATATTTTGTTTTCTAAAGGCAGGGAGGAAAGGCACAAGTTATGTATGAAGGTGCCTCTTAAAACATGGTTAGATTATTGGATCAATTGAAGTTTGTTAGCATTTTGAGTGATATTGATAGAGAACAAGTTAGTTTGTTGTAATACTTTTTGGCATTTGTAAAAGAAACATATTGAGCACAATGAACTAATGTGCAAGTGAAAGATTAGTTGGAATTGTCTAGTGTGAGATAAACTTGATGATGCAAACAAATATTCTTAATATATGCAAGTCTCTAAAAAAAGATAAAACACACCAATATAATATTAAACCATTCTATTAAACCAACCATTTTATATAGTACATTATATTTCTTAGCTTGATAATTACATAAAAAATAAATAACCCAGTCCTTTTAAACTCTACCATATTCATGAGCAAATAATAATAATAATTAAAGAAGAAATTAAAACATTAATATCAAAGCAATATTTTAATTATATATATACGGAGGTGGAGGTGATGTTGGTGAATTTTGATTTCAAACTCAACGGCCACATTTCAAATTCAAATTATAACCGCCTCACCTGGTGCCAGCCTGTCCGATTCCAAAATCTTTAAGCATACGAAATCCCTAAAACATAAATATCCCATCCAATCCTATATCGATATAATTAGTATAAGCCTGCGGCATTAGGGAGGTTGTACAGGGGAAGCGAGGCGAGGATGGGCATTCCGTCCTTATGACAGGAAATGAAAGTGGAGAGGAGGCAGGCATGTGGGCGTTGTTTTCTAGCTTCCCTTAGCTTCCCTGATTATGCCTTTTTACATTTGGTATTGTTACATCTCATGCTAACGGTGGGCGATCCATACCAGTGCGTGGAATTTAATTTGTGAGTTGCCTGAGCGAGAGAATAAATAAGATTTGTTAGATGATTTTACCCGTTTTCTGGTTTGTTTTTGCTGTTTTTCCAGCATGGCCATGCTTAATTGAATAATTGTTACTGTGTCTGTCTCTGGGTTTTTGTTTTTTTGTTTTTTTTTTTCTTTTATTTTGGCTTGGTTTTGGTTTTTTCTTTTCAGTTTTGGGTGGAGAGGTAGAAAAGATTAGATCTAGTTGGTTTGGGTTAGGAGGGAGAGGAGTTTGGGTCTAATTGGTTGGGGTTATGAGGCATGATAATGCTAAAGAGAAGAGAAGAGGACATGGGATCCCACTCGGACAAGGTATGCACCCTTTTATTTTTCATTTGTATTTTAAGATGGCTTTGTAATGGATCATCTGAATTAATTGTGTGTGTGCTTGGATCATTTTAGTGTGCACATTTGATTCCCCAATACTCGTTGTTTTGGCTTTGTGTTTGGATTAGAAAGATATAATTATGGATTGCTATGGGTTTTTCCTACTGCAGCTGAGAATCTAAATTATGGCTTCTCTAATTAACAATTTATTCTGACCGAGGGGTTTAAGTGCATTATAGTTCTCCCTTGTGTTCCAAGGCGATGTAAAGAGAAACCCAATTTAAAGATCCATGATCTCTGATGCCTTGGATTTCTAATACTGTATTTAAGAGCTGTCAATCTTCATGGATAGTTACAGGTTTATTTTCTTTTATAATGTTCATTTTTAATAGAGCAGAGTTACGTTTTTCAGCAAGCGTTTGTTTTGTTTTTTTTTATAATGTTCGTTTTTAATAGAGCAGAGTTATGTTTTTCTTTATGCGTTTGTTTTGTTTTTGCTTTTAGAGAAACCCGATAAATTTTAAATTAATGAAAACCTTTTAAAAAAATTGGGGATTCGTTCAAAGATGTGGTCTCACAAAACCCCAGTTGGCATAGCTATGGAAACAAATTTTTGCGTGAGGGTCAGCGCCCTTGGTTTCTCCAAGGCAATGAGGCCCTGTTCTGGTTTTTGTTTTGTGCTTGTCTCTGCTACCCGGTAAGGTAATCGGCTCTGCAATAACTTCCTCTGCCTCATGCCTCTGCCCCTGCCCATTGCTGGTCAAGGTTTTGTCAGAGGGACAACGCTTTCTCTGGGGCAATAGATCTTGTGATTTGTGCTAATGAGTAGTTTAGGGTAGGCACTTTTATTTTGTCAAAGGTTGAACCAAAATTACTGTCTCTTTGCTTGAAATCAATCTCTTAGAAATGGTGTCATACAGGTTCAACATTATTTATTCTCTCTTGATCAGTATAATATGAATGAACATTTTTGTGAGGTAGCCCATATAGGTGTGTTTTCTATTTCTGAACAATTTTGTGGAGGTAGCCCATATTAGTGTTATTTTTGTGAGGTAGCCCACATAAGCCTGTTTTCTATTTCACTTTGAGAGATTACAGCCCAACCAATGTAATTGAAATGGCAGTGACATCTAAGGAAGTTCATGTCAACTGAATAAAATTAAAACCATAACAATTACAGCATTCTCTAACAAGCAGTAGATCAAAATGCTTTGGAAAGGGAATAGAGGATGTTCATGTCAACTGAATTAAATTAAAACCATAATAATATTTACAGCTGTCTCTAAGAGGCAGTAGAATAAATGCTTTGGAAAGGGAATAGAGTAGATTCCAATAGCAAAACATATGCCAACAAATATTTCTTCTATGTTGTGACTTTGAAGTATGAGGTGTAGATGTTTGCTGCCTCTTATTCTTATGGGGCTTGCCTTCACGTTGCTGATATTGTGCGCGAGAAAAGAGGGGATATTTAGTTGTTCAAGACTTTGTATTAGCATGCATAACAATATATATTGCAGTTTATTACTTTTGATTTCATGCTAAATGCCTGGGGAAATTTATAAAAGCCAAATATCTATTATGTGTCCCATTTATTTATTTTGAATTGGATTTGAAAGAATATACAATTAATTGTATTTTGTATTTATTGTATCAAGATAAAATGGGCGTTAAACATTTAACCTTTTTATGATATGAAACAGGTGGACTGAGGAGGACAGCACACATGGAATATTGTTTAACAAAAGAGTAACATCTTTTTGGTGAGTTGGAAGGTGATATGAAACAGGTGGACTGAGGAGGACAGCACACATGGAATATTGTTTAACAAAAGAGTAACATCTTTTTGGTGAGTTGGAAGGTGAGAAGGAAGTTCTGCACAAGAATTTAACCAATTCATGATATAGACCAACAGAATAAGAGTTAGATTTGAGAGAATATTTAGGTAATTGTATTTGTTTTTATTAATGCACACTAAAATTTCTACTAAATATTTAATTCTCTTGTGATATGAAATAGGTATATGGAAAATGTTCTTTACAAGAGTAAGGTATTGTGCCAGACAAGGTACATGGAGAGGGGAGGTTGATGGAAGGTCCAAATCATATAGGAGTAGCAAGTAGATGATGTGTAGTTGGTTAATACAATTATATTATTGCTGATGCAAATAGATATATAGTCAAGCATTTTCTTTTTGAGAGGGGATTGCCCCTTCTCCCATCCTTCATGGATAGCAATGACCAAAGCTATCATGGAGGCTTGTCCGTGTTTTTATTGTGTTTATCATGCTTTGTGGTTTAGTATTATTATTTTTCTATGCCTTTTCTTTTTAAAATTCTAATTTTAAATTTATTTCTGCCATCATTTTATAATAACAATTTTTAGAATTATTTATTTTGAACATTAATAATATATTTTTATTTTTTTAATGAAGTTATTTTTTTCATAATAATTTTATAATGAAATTGCTAACAAAATATTACCATGAAATTCTTACTGCACTATTTATGTAAAAACTTTTGATATATTTAATTTTCAACCTCACATTTGGAAATTTAATTTTTGCATTTTAAAACTTGGATGTGTAGGGCTTTTATTTATTTTAAATTTCTCATCTCAAAATTTAAATCTTAGCACATTTAAATAATAACAATTGTAAAAGTACATTTAAAAATTTCCGTGTTTGATAAATTTGCAATTGCATTTTTAATAGAAACTAATCTTCAAAGTTCTAAAATCCATACAAGAACATTTTTACATGCCAAACCCATTTATGAGAATCACACTTCAAAATTTCCATGTTTGATGAATTGGACACTTTACTATTTAATTTTGAATTCCACTCCTTAAAATTTGATGCTTATAAACACATTTACATACTCTGATGACATTCATTTGTGAACTTTATACAACCTAAAATCTGATATATTTAATAAACTAGAACATTACAAAGAGAAGCTTAAATCTAATATTATAAACAGAAGCTGAAATCTATATATTTGTGTTGTGTTGTAGTGTTTTGTGTTGTATCCTCTTAATGTCAAAAAGTTATGTTGTTGTTGTTGTGTTTGTGTGTGTAAGGTGATACACATAACACTCTCTGTTTAAGTTGATTTAACTATTCAAAAATTGATGTTTGAGAAAATGCTTTTATTGCCTTCCTATAATATTTAATTTCTAATTTAAATATCATTAATTGTATGTTAAACTATAATTTGTTCAAAAACATGTGATTTTTGTATGAAATTTTCAAATACAATGATTATATTGTTATCAAATTTATATTTTAATATATTAAATGATGAGTTCAAGATGGTAAATTTGTATTTCAAATTAATTTACATCCATTTGCACTGCATGTTATGATATACAAGTATATAATTGTAAATTGAACTATAATTTTATGAAGAGTTTGACCTTTTTTCTTTTTTCTTTTTTGTTATATGGGATGAATTTTTAATTATAATGATCCTTGTATTTTTGTTGATGCATTTTATTTTATGTTTCAAGCCAATCTAAATATAGATCCGTTTTTTTTGCCATCTAGACACGAATTTCTAAATTTATTTTGGACTTTATGACATTTTATTTTATAAATTTTTGAATTTTCCATGATATATTTAAATCTCAAATTTTCAAATTTTAATTAAACTAATTTATATGTATAATGTAATGTATTTTAAATTAATTTGAGCGGTTGCATTTTAAATTCCACCCTTGCATTAGTGTATTTTGTATTTTGAAGTTTGTATATATGTTAATGACAATGGGAAAATGGAATTTAGAATTATTTTTTGATTTTTGACTAGTCTCTACAAATTAAAATTCTAGATAATTAATAATAATGAAGTTTCAAAATTTCAGCATTTATACAAACACTTTTCAAGATGTACATTTAAAATTACAAAACACATAAAAATTAAATATCATAAAAACACCAAGAAATAAAAATGAAAATAAAAATTGATGATTTCAAATTCTAAAATTTATATAAAACAAAAACTTTTAATTTATATGTTTTGTTATATTTAATTATATTTAGTGTACTATGTTGTACCATGTTAATGTTTTATGTAAATGTTGTGTTGTTTGTATTTGGTTATGGGTGTAACAATGTGTTTTTAAGAGAGTTTAAAATAATGTAAGTGCTTTGGAAATTTAATGTTGGAGAGACATGAACATTTACAAAAATTGTGTATTGTGTTTGTATGGTGTTAGAACTTTATGTTGTATATTAAAACTATGGTGGTTTATAAATAGAATCTGTGATTTTTTAATGAAATGTTTAAATATTTAATTAATTATGTTGAATTAATTTGAATGAGTATGTAAAGTTTGTGCACTTCAAAATGATATAAATACATTGAAATTTGATGCTTGGGGGAGTGACTTGTAAAAAAAAAATAAAAATAAAGTATTTGATTGTATGACATCTAATTCTATAATTTTGAATTGCATATTAAGCTATGCTTTCACCAATACTTTCAGATTTTTCATTAAATGTTTAGATACAATAAATTAACACTTTAGGATTTTACAAGAGTTCAAGATAATACAGGTACACTTAGAGATTTGATGTTTGAGAGACATGGACATTTAAAAAAAAGGGTGTATTTTGTTTGTATGATATTATAATTTTATATTGTATATTGAACTATATTTGATTATACATTTTCTTTTAAATGTTTAAATTTTTAATGAATACATGTGTAAAATTTGTGTATCTGAAAATAATTTAAATACATTGAAATTTGATTTTTTGGGGGTCTCACTTGTTAAGGAAAATGTATTTGATTTTATGACATTTAATTTTATAATTTTATATTGTATATCCAACTATGGTTTCCCTAGTTCTTTCAAAATTTTCATGAAATGTTTAGATGTAATAGCTTAACAGCATGTGTTTTACAATAGTTTAAGATAATGCAAGTACTTGGAAGTTTGATGTTTGAGAGAGATGGACATCTTAAAAAAAAGTGTATTGTGTTTGTATGTTATTATAATTTTATATTGTATATTAAACTATATTTGTTGATAAAAAGAATTGTGATATTTTTAATTAATTCTTTTTCTTGTATGGGATATTATATGTATTTTGAATTAAGTTGAATGCATGTGTAAAATTTGAGTATTTTAAAATAATTTACATACATTGAAATTTGATGTTTTGGAGGAGTGACCCATAAAAATTAAAAATTGTATTTGATTGCATGACATTTAATTCTATAATTTTAAATTGCATATTCAGCCATCTTTTCCCCAATAGTTTCATATTTTTTCATGAAATGTGTGGATATAATAAATTAACATTGTTTGTTTTACAATAGTTTAAAATAATGCAAGTACTTGGAAATTTGATGTTTTAGAGACATAACATTTAAAAAATTTGTATTTTGTTTGTATGATATTATAATTAATTCTTGTATGTATTTTGTATGCCATGTTATTTGTATTTTGAATTAATTTCAACTTAAAATTTATGTATTTTAAAATAATTTAAATACTTTGAAATTTGATGTATTGGGGGAGTGACCTAAAAAAATTAGATATAATAAAAGTTTAGATATAATAAATTAGCAGTGTGTGTTTTACAATAGTTTAAAATAATGTAAGTACTCAGAAATTTGATGCTTGAGAGACATGAACATTTAAAAAAAAAATATTGTATTTGTATGATATTATATTGTATATTAAACTATATTTGTTTATAAACAAAAAAAAATATGTGATTTTTTACTTAAATGATTAAATTTTGAATTTATTGTACTCTCATTTTTGTATGCTATGTTATATGTATTTTGAACTAATTTGAATACAGGTGTAGGATTTGTGTATTTTAAAATAATAAAAATACATTGAAATTTGATGTTTTGGGGAGTGACTTGTAAAAAAATAAAGTGCATTTGATTGCATCACATTTAATTATATAGTTTTAAATTTCATATTCATTTAAGTTTACCCCATAGTTTCATGTTTTTCATGAAATGTTTAGATATAATAAATTAACACTTTGGGTTTTACAATAGTTTAAATTAATGTAAGTACTTGGAGATTTTATGTTTGAGAGGCATGAACATTTAAAAAAATTGTATTTTGTTTATATGATAGTATAAGTTTATATTGTATATTTCACTGTATTTTTTTATAATAAAAAAAAGTGTGAATTTTTATTGAAATGTTTAAATTTTTAATTAATTGTGGTGTGAGTTTTGTATGCCATTTTATGTGTGTTTTGAATTAAGTTGAATACATGTGTGCACAATTTGTGTAGTTTAAAATAATTTAAATACATTGAAATTTGATATGTAGGGGAGTGACTTGTAAAAAAATTTAAAACTTATTTAACTGTGAGACATTTAATTCTATAATTTTAAATTGCATATTCAATGATGCTTTCCCCAATAATTTCCCACTTTTCATGAAATGTTGAGATATAATAAATATATAATTTTATTCTTTTAATTAAAATTATTTGTTTATAAATATTAATGACCATTGTTTTATCCCCTCATGGAGGTGGATGTCAAGAGTACCCATAAGGTTGGGAGGCTTTCTCACCACCCCATTGCTTCATATTTCAATTCAATTCAAGAGGGTTGGTTGGGTGGCCAACCCACCCTATTCACCAAACTTGTGAGCATTTCTTATTAAGTTGGAGAGTATGGCAAGTCTTCACTCTTGTCTCTATCAAATTTTATGATGTGTTACATAGTTCCCTCCTAATAGGTGGTATTATTTGTGGGGACTTTCAACATGCACAACAAATTTCATGTAGCCACTAGGAATTTCTTTTTCCATTTTTCACCTTCTGAAAATGGTTTGGTTTTGTTTGTGCTTTGGACTAGTCTATGTATTAGTAGTTTGGCGCTAGAGATGGGTAACTTTGACTCTGTCAATGAGACTTGTAACTTGACATTGTGGCCTCTCTTAGAGTTGGTGATTATTGTTGAATTTTGGGGCTCCCTCTCTTCAAGTTTGGAGTTAGTGCATTTAAAGATCCTTTGGGTGCTCACATTTCTATTGGTCTTGATTTTATTGGATTTAGTGGAGTGTGTAGCACAATGTTTAGGAGTAGTTGGGCTTACCCACTAGTGCTTGTTGGAAATTGCTTGAAGTTTTAACCTACCCAAGGTTTTCCATCTAATCCTTGTTACTATGTTCTAATGTGATGTTCCTTATGTTATTAACAAGGACAACTACGATGGAATTTTCCCACCACGTTCCCAATGGAGGAAAGCAATGCATTGCTCCAAAAATCCAAGGGAGGGTTCAATAGTGTTATCAAAACTAGGGTGGTAGAAATTTTCCCCACTTCACATGTAGCCTTCTTCTCTCCAATCATGTGAAGAAAGTTGGTGCCATAGGGTAACTCTTCCCTTGAAAGGGGCTTCCATGTCTTAGAGATACATTTAAGCATATCCACAAGCCATGCCCATAACCCATAAAACATGCAAACCAAACCATTCCTTGAAAAATACTTTTCACAGGTTAAAGCTTCCTCATCTAGAAGAATGTACACGGAAAAATTATCTTGCACCACTAGAGGACCACAACGAGACTTCAACATAGAATTGTACGAAAATGAAGAAGAGATAGCTTGATTGCAAGCCATAACTGCAAAAGGAAAATATTTATTTGCCAAATCACACATTATTCACCATTGTACTATGTGCAGAAAATCCATGCAAATAGAGCAAAGATTGGGCGGCTAGGGTTTTGGGTGAAACCCTAGGCACCACAAGGGATTCGAGAGCTCTTTCCATTTCGAAATATATATGAATATTATTATAGCCAATATGTCCCCTTCCCTAATTAAATTCATTTTTTCATATATTATAATGGTGATTTTTTTTAATTTTTATTTTCTTGATCTAATTCAACAATAGTTATTTCATTTTGTTTGTGTGATTTTATATTATATAAAATAGATATCAATAAAGATAGAGATGAGTTTCTTTGACTTATGTTTGAGCAACTTCCCTCGACGAGGGTTGGAATTTAACGGGCAAAATGTGAGTCACAAGGCATTTTGCCCGTATTTGACGTTCAAACATTTTGCCTGTGTTTTTCCTCATGTGTTATAAAGTTCACAAAACACATTTTTGATGGTTTATTATTTTCCTAAAACGTTATTAGTAGTCCATACAAATTTGTGTTCCACTTGGTTGGTGCCTTTCACGGTGTCAGCTGTAAAAACTATTTTAAGTAACACTTTGGGCTTACGAAGAATGGAAAAATCAATGTTAGGAACTCTTGATGCAATGTAAGTCATGGCTCCATTGATCATGTAATTTACTGCTTGCAAAGCGAGTTCGATGATATTGTCAAAGGGTATTGCACATCCATTTATTCACGGAGCATGGATTAAGATTGCAAAGATTAGGCAAACATTAATGTTGCCTATATGCGCACCTCTCTCGTGACTGTGACTCAGAATGATATGGAGAGGGATCGCTACATGTTAGTATGGACTATTAGGCTCTCGATAAGGGCTCTCCTCTTTTTTGTATAATATGTGTATATTGTAATTCCACAGTATAGTCACCTATGAAATCTAATCTGTGAAAAGGAGTGGAGGAGGCACAAGGTCATGGTGGAATTGGTCATTCACGTCTCTTAAATGCATCAAAATCTATGTTTGATATGCATATTGACACATTGTGAATTCTACGTACACAACTTTAGCTTAGAAACTTACGTAGATTCATGTCAAACTCGGGTTTAAATAGGTATTTTTCGATGTGAGATTGTGAGACTTCATGTCTCATGTATTCATATGACATGTATTGTTCTGTGGGGCATTCTGAAAGTTGATGATTGAATATTTCTTTTAGCTTCAGAAATTGACGGAGTTACAACAAGGTTTGATGGATTGAAACCTTTTATTTATTTGAATGGTGCCACTTACACAATCGTTTGAAATATCAAAATACTTCTTGTGTTCGTTTTCATATATATATAGAAAGGGGTAGGATTATTGAGCTAGTTGTAGAGGCTAGCAATAGAAGTGTATATTTCTATGATGCAAGCACCAATTTTTTTATATGAGAGATGGTGTCCACATCCTTTGCAAGCAAAACCCTAAATGAAACTTCTAAAATATGATCCCTTAACAAGTAATACTTTTTTTACTCTATAATCCTTGGTTTCCAAATGGAATTGAGCTTCTATTAAAAGAAGATCACATGCTCATATGTGAGACACAGAAGAGAGGAGATAGTATATGCAATGTGTATATTAGATTAGAATTGATTCATCTTACACCCTATATGATTAGATTAGACATTATAAAAGAGATATATTATTCTCTCGCTTCTCAATTGTGTGTGTGTGTGTGTGTTTGTGTGTGTATAATTTATATCATTTTGGTTTCGAAAAAGTAATTGGAGAAAACAATGCTTGGGTTGAGATGCCTAAATCATTGAGAGGAGAAGCCGAGAAGCATGTAAATCTGCATAGAGAATTTTGTTGTAGGTCCTCGCAACATAAATTAATTATGTGAACATTTAAAAATTAATTAAAAATCTCAATCCATATATCCTATGCCGAAGCGACTCACTGAAGGAGAACTCAAACCTTTCCCATGGAAAAGAAAACTCAATTTTCCACATATTTTAATTGAACTAATTGATTATATGTGTAGG
>APFE030633013.1:0-11320 GCA_000404065.3 Pinus taeda | reverse complement strand
AACAATAATCATAACAAGCCATAAGGAAGCATAAAAGTAGTTTACGATTCTCCTAGTTTTATGGCTAGAAGCTAGTCGAAGAGATAAGAATGAGTCTTAAATTAATGTCATGGTGGGTCTAGAGAAAGATTATCAAGTGTACAAAATTTCATAGCATGGACACCAAAGCAAGTAGGTGTTATTCTAGGAGATATATGAAGGGTATGAATTACCATTAAAGTTACGATGTTAAATAATGAATATTTTAAAGTCACAAACTAATGGGGTTAAATATAAGTAACGATGTTAACAACACAGAAAATCAACAATATAATGGAAATGTAGGGAAATACCAATCCCTATCTGCTAATATCAAGAGTGTGTGCTTAAAATTGTGTTTATGTCACTCCAGACTAGAGACTCCAAAGGATATCCATATCTTATAGTTAAACTAATTCTCCGAAAATACATAAGTTTCTATAAAAATTGAAACCTTAAATCATATCTGGTAAGTATATATACCATACTTCAATGTGTGAAAGGATAATTTAACCCCCATTCACATGGATAAATCCAATTAAAATTGGAGGTCGTTTGGGAATTTTGACTTGGATATTTTGACTAATTTGGAGAAACATCCCTTTCAACAAAACATTAGATTGAAACCTCAAGAGATTTGGGATATCATTTTCCATAACGACGTTTCTAAGTTAAAGATATTCTCCTTCTCTTCATTTTCATGCAATTTTTTTTTCATTTCTCTAAGAAATAATATACCCTAGGGGAACCTTATGAAAGGTTTGACACCTCCATCAATATTGTAGAACATATGAAGTCGTGTAGGGTCACCTACTGCTATGTTTTTTAAGGGATTCATTGATGGTGACTTTAGATATGTAGGGGCAAAGAAATGGCGTTTTTGTAGATGCAGTCTATGTGATTCTGATTTTTCATATTTTGGATATTTAGACTGGTTTCAGTGATGATTAAACCCTTTTTTTTTTACAAATAACATCCTTCATGATTGAGTGGAGAGAAAGAGAAAATGAGAGTAATAATATGCTTACGCTTCATCACCAGAAAACTCTCCACTCATTTCATGATTGTGGGCATTAATGAATAATTTTGTAAGAGAGAAAGAATAAATAATATTAATATATAATACTTTATGACTTTTTTAGATCGATGGAGGTTTTACCTCCCCTTACAACTTGGTCTACATTTCATAGCCTATTATTAATTACTTATTGGCATGCATTTTGGGGTTGTACCATTTACTAAATCTGTGGTACTATTGACACACTAGGGAATGACCAACTCACTAAAAGAAAATCTAAATCTATTATGAGTGTTCAAAATAGAAAAACATTTGGCTTGAACTCAATTCCATCCATTGTCTCAAAATATTCAAATGATGGTGGCTCAACCAACTCATCTACAAGTTTAAACCCATTAAATCAAATCAATTTTCACTTCACAAAGTCTACTAAAAATATGATTTTGTCACTTGAGTTACACTTTTATGTAATAGATGATGAATTAGGAAGAAGATGGAGAATGGGTTTTCACCAAGAGGCATAATGTAACTATCTAGTTAGGGAGTAATGTCACCCTAGTGTAAACAAGCTAGATTTAATTGTTGACACATGTAGAATAACATCGACATTGTATACTCACAAACAAACAAAATCCAAAGGAAATCATCTCACGCCACCCTCACATACAACCAATAAATAGGAATATTGATATTGAGCCAACCCAACCTCACACAAAAGAGAATATTTTCAATAACTCTTAAATTTCCTCACTCCAAATTTTGTTAGTAAATAAGCATTGGCTTATCACATAATCCTCTCCTTCGAAATATGACCACTAAAATAATATGGTTTCTAATTCTCACTTTTCTATTCCATGATACCATGTACCCTTGCAAAAATTCAAATCTAACATATAAATCAATCCTCTCCTTCGAAATATGACCACTAAAATAATATGGTTTCTAATTCTCACTTTTCTATTCCATGATACCATGTACCTTTGCAAAAATTCAAATCTATCATATAAATCACATGTAGATAAATATCCAATCCTTTTATTATTTTTTCCATTAATCCAAATATGTTTAGACACCTTGTCTATGTGAATCTTTACTTAAATTGACATGTTATGAGCATCGTTGGCTCTTGTCAACCTGAAAATTTGTACATTCTTGATGTTTTTGAATCCGATTTCTCACCATAGTTCCATTTTATTTGCAATATTTTTCTTCAACGTTAACCATAATTTCATTTCCTTTCTTACAATCACCTTAAACTATTTGCATAATTTCAACTCGCTTTTTATCTTTGGTTCCACTATTTCTATAGAAAACCAAAATAACTGGACACAGGTCATGGATGCAAACTATAATGGCAGTAGGATCTTATTGGTAATATTAATTACAAATTATTTAATGAATGTTGATTTGAAGAGGAAACAATAGAAATTTAAAAAACCTAGAGAATTGAAGGCATCAATAATTTTTGTGTCGACATATTCCATCTCAATAATAATGTCAAACATGTTAATTTATAGTTAGTTTGTTTCATTCACAATGTTTTTTGTTTCTTATTAAAATTCATGATATGGGTATAGCTTTGATATCTAGTATGGTTATTTCAGCACAATGGCGTACATCACAACTACCTAGTATGCAATTCACCACATCCCAACTAATATGATAAATAATGGGAAGAAAGAAAATAAGTGAGAATTGAATGTAAATATTTCGACATTCCAACGATGTTGTAGTTAATATCATCATAAGATAATGCATATTTTTTCTTCTTTTCACATAAAACTATATAATGATTATGTTTTGGATTACATTCTTTATTGAATATACTTATATTTACTAACATTCATGTTCTTGATTAAGTTTATATATAAGCTTATACAAAATGAAACTTGTCAACATAAAAAAAACCTAAAATTGGGATTATAAGAATGAGAATTCTGACATTTTTTATTTAATTTATAATATTACAAAATTATTTCTTTCTCTACAAAATGATCATTTCCATTCCTCTAATTCCATGTATATTTATCTATGAAACATTTTCACGTTCTTCTTCTTATTCTCGAGTGAGATTGATAACAATGTGATGAACTTTTCAAATATTTTGAAAATGCATGATAACTCTCTTACTCCTACATCATCCCAATGTAAATATCAAGGAGAAATATCCTTTTGGATATTAGTGCTTCGAAGAAGACTTTTTATGTTGGGTGTGACTCTTAAGAAATATAAGGATAGGGTTATATAATTTGTATTATCATTGAACTTATGAATAGGAATTATGTTCTAATATGTTACTCCTCCATCATTTTTTCATATGGCTGGAGAGATAATCAAGATCTTTAATAAAAGTGACACATTTGGTAGTCATAATGAGTAATTGTATTGAGAGATGCATTCCACAACCTAGTATGAAGGCAATGTGTGAATATGCTCAACATGGATTTGCTTTGTGCACCTTTAAAAAAATCAAACTATAAATAAAAAATAATGTCATTTATAATAAAAATAGAAATGATTACACATATTTAGTTAGTTTTAATTGAAATATTATAAAAAGTGAATAATTTTATTCTCATTCTGCTCACTTGATTCCTTGTTAATATTATAATCTATTATGAAAGAGATGCGGTAAAAATACTTCACTTTCACTCTTAGAGTTATAGATAAAATATTTCAATGCCTATGTCAAATAATATAATTCTATATCAAGTTTATATGGATAAATAAATTAAAAGTGAAAAGAAAAAAAGGAAAAATTATCTATTTCACATAAAAATATTCTAATATAGAATTAAATAAACTATTTGATTATCACATTTTTTGTAATTTTTTTTCTTTCTATTGTCAAGTTTATTGGTTCAATTATCATACAACCTCTCATAATTGTGTTTATATATATGGGGCTTTAGTTTGGAGGTCTTGTCTTAGTCTCTTAGCATGATTCTCTCTATTTTTCATGATATTTTCTATGTCAAGCATTGTATGTGGAGAATTAGGTTGTCCCTTTGGATGTGTAGTGAGTTTATCAGTATTCTAAGACAAGATTTTATAGAATAACACATTGGTGATGAAATTCTACTCTTCAGATATGGTCATCAGTGCCTCCCACCTCCTTATCCTTTAGTTTCCTACATTGGGCATTGTTCCTTCCAAGGTTGTTCCTTTTGTCTAGCATTCTAGGTTTCTATGTCTCTTCGCAAACGTATGCCCAGTCATCGAGGCAGAATCTCTTTTACTCGATTCAGAAGGTCTCATCCCTGATGACCCTTCTGTTATCACTTAGTCACCTCTACTTTTTATTTGGTCCCTTTGGAGGTTCATCTTGAAATCTTGTGCTTGGAGGATTTGGAAAATAGTGACCGTCCATATGCTTCAGACTCTAAACTAGTTAGTGTGGGTGTTGAGAGGCTATCAAATTTGGGTCACTTACATAAAAGGAGACTACATTTTCTTAGCTCTCTAGCTCTTAATGATCAAACCTCTACCTGCATGCATATTTGTTTAGAGGGAAGTATATGGTTCAAAATTTCATTTTTTTTTTTCCCAACAATGTAGACTCTCGTTTAGAAACTATTCAGTCTTTTTTGGTTTGAGACTCTGGTTCCAATGACCTCTTCATCCCTCTCCTCAGAGTGGGCACATATTTTCTCTTTTCGTTGGTTAATTTCTCATCTGAATAGGAAAAATTAAGGCTGCAAATTTTAGGTTTAGTTTTTAGTGAATGCAATTACAAGTCTAGAGGGCCTTTCGGTTACTTTAGGCTTTGGTTTTGGTCTACGCGATTACGTATGGTGTTCGAATTATCATTGAAGTTTACCTTTAATTGTCTTTGGATATTGAGTGAATGTCAGTTGGATGCTCTAGCTACTTCCGGTCTCAGTGTTCAGTGTTGGTGTTACCTAAATGTGTAACGTGCTAAAAATATTGCTAGTGGCTTTAGGTATTTTTATTTCTAATATGCTTTTATGGTTCTTGATGCAAGAGAATCTCATATTTAATTTTATTATTTAGTTAAAGAATCTAGGATTTTTTACAATTAGTGAGTCTTTTTATAATTAATTAGGAGATAAGGAAGTTAAGATAAAATCCTAAAATTAAGAGGATAGCTCTCAACTTCCTCTAAATATTTAGGAAGAAGTTTCTCTAGAAAAAATAAGCGAATCTTCTCTCCTATAAATAAATAGACTGATAAGGCCAAGATTCCAAATATCTAGGAAGAAGTTTCTCTAGAAAAAATAAGCGAATCTTCTCTCCTCTAAATAAATAGACATGTAATTGCTGGTAAGGCCAAGATTTTCGAGTTTGATGAAATGAAATAATCTTTTATTGGGTTCAGTCTTTGAGCGCTGCACCATTTTTGCTATCAGGGCCATGAGGTTGAGCGTTGAGTGAAATTAATGAGGTTGACTGTTGCGTGAAATTAATGACGTTGAGCAATGAGTGAAATTATCTGCGCCTAGATTCAAAAATCACGTGAGAGCTTTCTTTGTGAGGAAAAAGAAGGCGACCTTAACCACGGAGGATGATCATGTGCATCGGCTGACGGAATGGAAGAATCAAATTGTGTGCTCTATTTAATCTACGAGTTGATTTAATGTTGGACGTAAGGTAACGTGAAATTCCTTTGGAATGGGAGCATACCTACTACTGCACTGGTCACCGCCACAATTTAGTTACAAATAATTTTGCACCAATTTCATTGGGATCCATCACTCTATTCAGAAGAAAGGTCGGAAAACAGTGCTCCCTCCTCTATCACGTTGCTTGAACTTTACCTCTGCTAGTTTCTTTGCAGTGCTTGAACTTTACCTCTGCTAGTTTCTTTGCAGTTTGCCTATAGTAACGATCTACTCCAATGTGCAGAAAGACGCTGTCGTTAGGAAAATAACACTGTATGGAGAGAGTAGTTATGATAAACTCGTGTTGGGAATGAATTAAATATGTGGAGTAGTGCTGGTATGATAGAAATTCTTGCAAACCTGAGTGCGTGAATTATTATGAAGTCTGTGGAAGGAGTCATATTGAAGTGAATTAATTTTCACGTTGGTCGTTGGTAATTTACGTAAACATAAAATTCCATATGTGAAGATGTAATTTGAAATTATCACGTATGTCCATGAGAGATAATAAGTGGAGGAGATATACAATGAGTAAAACACTCGATTTGTTTTGAAAAAAATTCCATATATATTCATTTAAAGGTGAACGCTACATAAAGGCACTCATAATATCTTAAATTTCTATTTTAACGTAATAAAATATTATGAAGTGTTTGTAAGGTAATTTTTAAAAGATAAAATGGCTCATAGAGTTAGAGGAGTATGGGAGTGAGTGGAGCTGCAATTGGTTGAGAAGAAAAAATGCAAATCAGGTCTTACTCGATGAAGTAAGACATATTAGAACCATATTCGATGCATTGAAGACAACATGTCAAAGAGATGTCAGCATCCGTGATATGAGATGAGTGAAGCTGAAGAAAGCTCAAAAGAAGAAGCTCACTAAGAAACTCTAGAAGAGAAGATGTTAGTATTATTGGGGGAATAAGTATGAAGCCAAGATTTGACATGCCTACGTATGAAGGAAATTTAAATCCTTAAGAATTGATTGACTTGATCGGCACCATGGATAAATATTTCGACTATGACAACGTAGCGGACGAGAAGAAACTTAAGTTCATAATGAGAATATTAAAGGGAAATGTTGCATTATGGTGGGGCAACATACAAGCTGAAAGAAGAAATCAAAACAAAGGAGAGATCCATACTTGGGATCGACTAAATTGAAGGCAAATTTCGTCCTCAAGCTCAAGAAGAAATTTATGTCTGTAAAAGAA
This sequence comes from Pinus taeda, assembly GCA_000404065.3. NCBI lineage: Eukaryota > Viridiplantae > Streptophyta > Pinopsida > Pinales > Pinaceae > Pinus > Pinus taeda. Next base: position 4,448 of record APFE030633013.1, on the reverse strand, counting down.
TATACAAAGGAGTTTTATAGATTGAGTAAAATATCGGGTGATATGGACGTAGATGAAGAAAAACTAGCTACGTACATTAATGGCCTAATATTTAAAATAAAAGATGAATTGGATGTTTTGTCTCTAAAAATTGTTAAAGAAGCTTATCATATAGCCCTTAAAATTAAGGAAAAATTGGCAAGGAAGCAAAATCGAAGAGAAAGAGGATGAAGCACAATAAGAAGCAGAGGATCATTAAGTCAAGGACAATTAAGTAGAGGATATTCAAGTTGAATATTTCCCATTCAAAGACAATAAGATAGTAGTTCACAACATGCAAAATTTAAGAAAACCTAAACATCCTACTCCCGACAAAGTTTCATGGTTGAAAAAAGGACATCAAATACTAGTTAATGAACAATGTGATTGGAGTTTCAAATAGGATGTTATAAGGATAAATTTCTTTGTGATGTTATTCCCATGGATGTATGTCATATCTTTCTTGGAAGGCCATGGCAATATGAAAAGAAGGAAATGCACGATGGAAGGAGCAATACCTACACTTTTGAGAAGGATGGTGAAAAGCATATACTTTTGCCTTTGAAAAATGAGAAAGGACAACAAGAAGACCAGTCAAAGGGAATGCTACTTAGGGGAAAATAATTTCTTCAAGAAATTAAGAATGAGGAGATAAATTTTGCTTTGATCGGTAAGCTAAAGGTAGTCCTCACAAATACAAATATGAATGACCTAACAGAAGAAATTAAAAACATGTTGAATGAATTTATTGATTTCTGTATTCAGGATTCTGTGATCCATAATGAGTTAAGCAAGGTCTCTCGATAGAAATCACATAAGCGAAAATTTTGGTTGATGCATTTCGAACCAACAAGTGTGGTTCATCATCAAGAGTAGATGAAAAGGCAGACCATGGAAAAGGCTTAAATAGAGGGCAATGTAGAGACATAATTTCAGGTAAGGGCTATATTTGATCACTAATATTTAAATTATGATATTAATTATTAACATATTAAAAACAAATATTTATTAAGTAACTGTTATAATAAACAATCTAGTTTTTTGAAAATATATTTAATAATGATATTAGTTTATTAATTTATTAAAATATTAATAGAGCACACTAACTTATATCTATGCATAGTTTTTGACAAAACATTATATTTTAAATTATTTATTAAAAAATACATAAAGGACACAAAGCAGAACAAAGAAAAATACAACTCCCTAAACAAGGGGAAGTAAAAATATGAAAAACTAGACCCTAATTGAGAAACGATCATTTAATATGAAATATAATGGAAATTAATAAAATAAACAAAATATTCACAAGTCAATAAATTATATATATATTAGATATATATATATATTATATTATAATATATATATATTACTTATATTATATTATATATATATATATATATATAATATATATTCAAGAAAATTAATTAAACAGGGTCAACAATAAAATATGGGGTTGAGGCTCATTAAACAAATAACAGAAATACTAAAAGGCGTTAAGAATGAATAACATGATAAAATACATAAAAACAAAAAGGATCAAGAGAATAAACTCTAATGAAGAATAAATCAACAACAAATACTACAAGGATGCCAATACCTACATAGATAAACAAACAAAGAAGATAAATCCCAAAAAGAAGAGTAAAAGACTAGGAGGATAGGACACAGACCCAACTTCTACTAATATTCCAACTGTCATCTCTATTCAAATTATTGGGTGTTTTTTCAATTTCTAGGGCCTCCCTTAATTTATGATGATGGAAATAACTAAGTATTAGCCATCATATTGACCTTATTCTAGGTGCTAGTGTTCCAAAGAAAGAAGCTTACAAAATTACTCCAAAAGAGAATGAAGAGATTAAAAATCAAGTGCAGGAATTATTCGATAAAGGTCTTATTCGAGAAAGCATTACTCTGTGTGTTTTTCCAACAATATTAACTCCAAAGAAGGATGGTGGATAGAGAATGTGCATAGATTCTTGAGAAATCAGCAAAATTACAATTAGGTGCAGGTTTCCATTACCCCATATTAATAATCTTATAGATTGTGTTAGTGGTGCAACATATTTTCCTAAAATAGATTTAAAAAGTGGATATCATCATATCAGAGTGAGAGAAGGTGATGAATGGAAAACAACGTTTAAAACTAATAATGGTTTATATGAATGGTTGGTAATGCCCTTCAGACATACCAATGCTCATAGTACCTTTATGAGACTAATGAATGAAGTCTTAAAATAATTCATTGGAAAATTTGTTATAGTCTATTTGGATGATAGCTTACTTTATAGTCAATTAAAAGAAGAGCACCTCAGACATCTTATGGTGGTTTTGAAGAATCTAAAACAACAAAAAATGCTAATCAATTTAAGGAGATGTAGCTTCATGAAGATATAAATACTGTACTTGTGTTTTTTTATTTCAAAAGAAGGTTTAAAAACATATCACGAGAAAGTGAAGGCCGTAATAAATTGGCCAATTCCAAAAATCTTTCGAGTGGTAAGAAGTTTTCATGGATTGGCAAGCTTCTACAAAAACTTTATCAAAAAATTCGATGACATATGTTCTCCAATTAAAGAGAAAAATAAACTATTCCATTGGATAGAAGCAACTAATAAAAGGTTCAAATTATTAAATAAAAATCTTACACAACAACCTATTTTAGAATTTCCAAATTTCAATAGCTTGTTTCAGGTTGAGACTTATGACAGTAGCACTGTAATAGGATCTGTTCTAAATCAAGAATGAAAACCAGTTGCTTAGTATAGTGAGAAACTTCATGAAGCCAATAAAAAATACTCTTCTTATGATAAAGAATTTGAAGCCATTGTACAAAATTTAAAAAAACAGAGACAAATGGTGAGATACAGGTGGAAGGAAGAACTCAGAAAAGCTGAGTATGAGGAAGTAGCTCACACATGTTTTGATACAAGTGATGAACAATCTTTTGAAATTGTCATGAAGATTGAGAAATATGAAAAAAGAAAATAGAATCCAATTTTTTTTCTTATTAGAGACGAAGAACAATACTCGAATGGAATTCTCATCAGGGATGATGAACCAAAAATAGAATGTGAGAATGAAAAACTTCTAAAAGTTGTTGTAAATCTAAAGGTTGAAAAATTCGTTGGCAACGTCGAGAGAAATTTCAGTCAACACATTGAAGCAGAGCAAAGAGTTCAGGAAACAAGTTTATAAGCATGGGATATGAGTGAAGGTATACGAGTCTGGTCATATACTGTTCTTTTGATGGTTCTCATGGTTAGGAAAATTTCTCATGAAATGGTGAGAAAAAGCATGGTGAAGACAAATGTTTTGCAACAAGAAAACTAGGAGTGGAGTTACATTAAAGTTAGAGAAACGAATTTAAAAAGACAAGAACATGAAAAAAATTATATATGGGATCCACAAAGACACAGTAACAAGACTCATGGTGAGGAGGCCATGGAAATTTTCTACTTAGTTAGTATCATGCAAGAGCATCTCATATTTAATTTTATGTAACTATATAATTAAAGAATCTAGGACTTTCTAGAATTAGTGACTCATTCTAGAATTAATTAGGAGATATCAAACTTAGGGTAGAATCCTAAAATTGAGATGATAGCTCTCAACTTGCTCCAAATATCTAGGAGGAAGTTTCTCTAGAAGATATATGAGAGACTTCTCTCCTTTAAATAAATAGCCATGTAATTGTGTGTAGTGCTCATGTTTGGAGTGTGATTTAATTTAATGAAATTTTATATTGTTTTAAGATTTGATCATTGCACCAGTTCTTATCAGTTTCTTTGTTCGAGCATGGCATGAATACTGTAGGTTTCTATGTTGGCAAATGTATGTACTTCATGTCCTATTTTAGATTCTACCAAGAAATTCATATGGTTTGTTGTTAGTTTTCTCAACATAGTGTTTATTTCATGTTCATGCTTAGCTTTCTTGGGACACTCCTTTGGTCACTCATTTTGATCAATCCTTGGTAAATGTCTCTGATGTAATCAACTCCATAGTCCTCCTCTCATAGATGAAAATCAATGATTCTTATTTACAAAAAAAAAAAACAATTTGATTATCCATATATATATAAATAGAGAGAGAGATAACCATTATACATCCATCTTAACCATATATTTATTAAGCCCTAAAAAGGATTAAATGCCTTGATGTGTAAATATTTTTTCAAGTTTTGAATATTAAAGGAATGTTTGCCTTATCAGTTGATTGGATCCCTCTTGTGCTTGGTAGATCCGTGGTTATTTTGGGAAGCTCCAAATCATAAATATGTTACCCCAAATAAGAAGAATGGATTGTTGATTGTCTCTTTTGTAGAGGCATATAATAAAAGCATGGTATATCAATTTCTTTACTCCTATTTAGATAAAATTTTCATCCTTGAACAGCCTGAAAATCTACTATAATTCTTATTTTCT
>APFE030633001.1:0-13975 GCA_000404065.3 Pinus taeda | reverse complement strand
AGAACCTTCCTTGCTCCTCCTTCTTTTTCTTGGTGTTCCTGAGACATGCCTTCAAAACTTTATCTTTCCTAACTAGATTTGGAGGGGCCGTGATATTATGTTGAATCTAAGATTGGATGATGCTAACGATATCCTTTTCCATTTTTGGTTCTTCTTCTTGGAACTCCCCATCTTCTTCTTCTACTTTTCTTCCTCAAAAGATGGGCCTTCATTTTTAGTGATTGGTTTCATCGGTTTGTTCCCTCCCCGAGACAAAATATCAAAAGGGTTTATCGATGATGTGGCAATGCTATACGTAGGGGTTTTGGAAATTTTAACTCATCCTTTCCCTTTGTTAGCTGCCCTTTTTTCTATGTGCCATTGCTCTTCCTAAGGAGGTGTCGTTCCATCTCCATTTCCAACCTTATGTTTCTTGCAGTCGCAGGCAAAGTGCCCATATTCATGGCAACTTTTGCACTTGGATGACAACTGGTCGTAGTCGAACAACTAGATGAAGCCCCATTCACCTTGGGCCAAGACAATCTCTAAAGGCAAACATTTCTTAAGGTTGACTTCTACATAAATCTTGGCGCACACAAACTATTGGCCTTTAGGCTTTACTTGGTTAAGGTACCGACCTGCACCATTTATGACAACCTTCAAACACTCATCGCTCCAATAGGAAAGAGGTAGGTGAGGGAGTTTGACCTAGATAGGCACGATTGTTGGAATATCCTCATCCGCGTTGAAATCCAAGGATGAGGCATTCATGTACATCCCCATAGAGCCAAAGAAATACAACCCATTTCGAAACATTATGTCTCGATCCTCCTTGTACCTGAAAAGAAGGGTGAAAAAATCATTTCCACAACATACACGACAAGATTCCCTTTCATCCTAGGTTTCCAAGTCTTGTCAAACCATTGCTCCACTAACTTAGGCGAGGGCCACATGCCCATGAACTTTCCTACTAGAGGCCTGTTAGAGAAGGTTAGTGAGGTTTTCTAGAAGCCTAAAGGAAGAACGACTGGCAGGGTGTTCTCAAATTTCTTAACAAACTTCTGCTGTGGTTCCTTAGGCCTAGGGTTGCTTTGAAGGGATGTCACGAGTGCATGAAAGACAATCTCTTTATCATAGGGAGGGGCAAAGGCCCCTCCAAAACCATCACCATCGGGAATCAACTGAAAAACAACCAACATAAGCAAATAACTTAAGGTTTCAGATTTGCAAAAATGAGAGCACCAAATTCTAAAAACGTTCACTTATTGAAACTTCATATTTAAATTTAATTAACAAGCGTATAAAAATTCAATATCTACAATATCATTATTATTATTTTTTAATATTATTTATTTTTTCACATGAGTTCCTATATATTTATCTATAGTATCAATGATATTCACATCACGATTGAATTAAAAAAATTATGAAACAAGAAAAATGTTGCATATACATGTAACCATACTTATTATTAGAGTTTTATTAAAATAAAAAACAAGAATATGTTTATATATAGAGATGTGAAATTTATATAAATGTAAATAATCTTATTAAGAATCAACAAAAATTCATCTTAAATCTCTAGAGGAATCAAGCCTCTCAATGTGCAAATCTTTCTGCTGATTTTGTACTAAAAAAGAAATTTGTATTTTGAAAGTTTTGATCTTTCTTCAAATTTAAATCTGGTCTTTCTTTAAATTGTATACTAAAAAAGAAATTTACATCTTACAAGATTTAATCATTAAGATAAATCTATCCTAATTTTATTAACAAATAATAAAATGACATAATAAAACAACCTAATATCAAGTATCTTGATTTCACTAAAAACAATACAATAAAATAGCAAAGTTATGAAAAATATCAATTACTTAAAATTTATTAATACTAAATGAAATAATAACAAAATGAACCACTATCAATCAATTCATTTGTTTTTAAGATTGTAGATAGTTAATCAATTCATTTACTTGTAAAATTGTAGATAGTTATTCTTAGTATTGATTTGATAAATGAATTATGATAAGTTTTCTCACTATATAAAAAACATAAATACAATATCGACTATATTAATTTTACTTAAAATTATACAGTGTAAAAAAAAATATAAATACCAATCAGCTAACTATCTTGATTTTACATTGTAAAAATAAAATAGCATAGATTAGCCAATACCAGTTACCTAAATTACCTCAATTTCATTGATAATAAATTGAATAACAGAAATTACACACTATCGATTAATCACTCAGTTTGTTTCACCAACATAATAGAGCATCCATAAAATTTGAAACCAGGTACCGGGAAAACAACCACATCTAAATCAATATATTATTTTAAAACATTCTAATCAAAAGCGTGCCTGAATCCCTTTTTCCAAAGGAACAATTCGTTCAAGCGGAGGTTTGAACAAACTCCGAACCCTCCACAACGCTTCGACTCCGCATCGGGCTAGATGTTCAGAAAAAACGGTTGATAACGTACTTTTTTCTTAGTTTTCAGTTTTCCTTTGCCACCAGTGCTGTGAAAGAAGGGAAGTTCAAATGGCTGGCTCATCCGCCCCACTCTCATCATCCGCAGGCAACTATGATTTGCCGTGGGTTGAAAAATACAGGCCCACTAAGGTATCTGATATTGTTGGCAACCAGGACGCCATTTCAAGGCTTCAAGTCATTGCCAGGGATGGCAACATGCCCAACCTTATCTTAGCTGTATGCTTTCTGTACCACCATTTTCATTTCTGAAATTTGATGTATAGAAACAGTAAGAATATGCTTGTTAGCACGTGATGTTCTCAAATGTTGGTTAGCAAGGAAAATAAAACCAGGCTTCTCTATGGCTGTTAGGGTCCTCCTGGGACAGGGAAGACCACCAGTATACTGGCACTTGCTCATGAACTTCTGGGAAGCAATTATAGAGAAGGTGTTATAGAACTCAATGCCTCTGATGACAGGTACTTGGTAAACAATTTCGTGGTCGATGAAATTTTGTATTTCTTCCCTTTAATTTGTACAATTTATTAAGGTTTTGGTTGGTCTCGCATTATCTTCTGCAGGGGTATCGATGTTGTGAGAAACAAGATCAAAATGTTTGCACAGAAGAAGGTAACACTCCCTCCAGGGCGGCACAAGATAATAATTTTGGATGAGGCTGATAGGTAAGTAAAGACCGTTTATTATTTCTTTTACACACACAGAGCATGGTATACACCAAGACTATGTCACATTACATGGACATTAATATTTGGTACATGTCTGTGTTACTTGCCTCAGTGCATTGGGCAATTTAGGTTTAGGTCATTGACACATGCTTCAGTTTTCACTGTCGGTGGGCTTTATTGGCTAAGACGGTCCATGTAATCTTACCTTGGAATTATCCCCAATTTCACAGAATAGTGCATTTTTGATTCGGAGCAGATGAAACTTAGGGCTTTTTTGTAACTCAATGCTTGTCAAGCACCTATGATCTCAGTTTTTTGGTTAGGCTCCATAATGCTGTGTTCATGTGGCATGGGGTCGTTCCACTTGTTAGCTCCACTACCATGTTATGGCTTTTTTCTGGTTGGTTTCAAGGGCTTTTGGCCATTGGTTTGGTAAAAACCATAGTAGCAAGATTCGAATATGAATGAGAATTCGAATTCAAATACGATTAGGTATGGACATGTTCAGGAACGAATTCCCATGAAGTCATCTTGCTGATTTTTTGCCCAAGCCATCTGGATGTTTTCGCAATGTGTTTTCGAAAATCTGATTTTTGGACCCTTGCTGAGTTATTTCCAAGTTCAATATTTTCATCAATGGTTTAGATCAAGAATATGCATTTTTAAAGTACGCTTTAGATCACCATTGCTTATAAAAATATTGTGTTGTATTTGTGTGAGTACAGCATGACAGGTGGAGCGCAACAAGCTCTTAGGCGCACCATGGAAATCTTCTCCAATTCAACAAGATTTGCACTTGCATGTAACACTTCAGCCAAAATCATCGAGCCCATACAGAGCAGATGTGCTATTGTGCGTTTCACAAAGTTATCAGACCAGGAGATCCTTGGGCGCCTTATGCGAGTAGTTGAAGCTGAAAAGGTGTGTTTTAAATTTTAATGTATGCTTTGTATTTGGGTCATGTGATACTTGCAATGTATGACGATGTACAGGCACAGAAAGTCATTCATAACCCAAATGAACAGTGATGGTTTGGTTAGGGTTGCAGGCCTTGTTATTAATGGCTAGGGTTTGTTGAAAGAAAGTTTGATTTAGATATGCAAGTTCATTATCTTGTCATATAGGGATGCTTTTTACTTCATTCTCATCATATTTTAGAACATAATGTTTTCTTATTTCTTTATGCATTTGCATGTGATAGACATCCAATAAGTTTTATGGCACATCCATTACAATTGAAGGATTATGGTACTTGTAGAAAATATACAGTGTCTATAATTATGTAAATAAGAAAGTGGTGCCCCCAAGCTTGTTCACATTTCTCTTTATTATTTATGCAAAATCCAATTTGAGCAAGCCTCACTGAACTACAGCGGCTCTGAAAAGAGTCAGCGTCTTACATAATACAAGGTATAGGAGGTATATGAATTAACAAAATATGGGAAGACATTGGTCACTATTTTTGTGTGAATGGCAAGAGATGTTGATATATACATTAAAATATATTATCGTATTAGAAAGACTGAAGGAAAAAATTCAGTAACAGTTATCCTCTCCCATAGTTAACCCACCTCAACTTATTCAGAGGCTTCGGGGATTAGGGACAGAACAAGTTGCAAATATCTATGGATACAGCCACATACTAGATCACAGGACATGCAACCATAATTTTTCTGTGTTTTTCAAATTAACAAAACAAGGACAGGTATACTCTCACTTGGCTTCCGTACCTTATGTGAGGATTCTGCAATCTTGTTAAATTTGTTCACAAACATTACAGAAAATCTTAGTTACTCAAAGCTGATAAAGTTTACATCAAATTTTAATTGTTGAACATTCCATGCCAAAAGGTTGAACTTCAAGTTACCAAAGAAAATCATCGTCCTTGTCTCCATTAACTTCCCTTTTTTTTCCTTTTGGTGTAATCTATTGACTTAGACTTTTTCTCTTGTAGACCACATGAATTCTCACTTCTCTTTTGATTCACTTTTTTCTTAAACTGAACTCTTCACTCTATATTTTGGCTACAACACAATCTACCTCCTTTTTAAAAAAATGTGGTGATATAAATTATGAATATTCGTAGCTTGTAACACATCATATTGTGAGGTTCCACTTTGTGATTTTCATCACATTGATGGAAGTTTGTTGCTGGTTCATTGGAGCTATTGGACTGTCTTGGGAGGATTAATCTTCATGGAGTCTCTATCTTCATGGCATTATATCATTTGATGGAGGTCTTTAGTCAGGGGAGTCTTACTTCTCTTTGGTTGGATGATTGTGCTAGCTGTTTGGTGGTCTTTCCACATGTGCTTGCCTTGTTGATCAGCTGGTGGTCTTTCCACATGTGCCTGCCTTGTTGCACTTTTGATGGATGTGGAGCATACTATCTCATTATTGTTGTTTGGTATATATGCTTATCTTGGATATGAATTATGGTTCCAGCCCCCTAAGGGGTTAGATGACGATGGTCATAAGAGTTAGATGTTTCATAACATTGTTGTTGATGTCTCCTAGTGACTTTGTCAGTTGGTTTATGATGTTGGTGCCACTAGGATTGAGTATTATACATGATCCTTAGGTGTTGGACAGGGAACATTCTTGATGATTGGATGGGTTATCACTTTTTATGCCCCTTTTTCTTATGGTGTTGTTTTGGTGGGCTGACACATGCTGCTTCTGTAGGATTTTCCTAGATGATTTAGCTTTGTGATAGCAACATTTGCTAGACATCACTTGGGGGAGAATGTGTTTAATGATATTAGTACCCTCATTGATGTGTTATTTCCCAAGTTTGAGTTAGAGGGGGCGGGGGTGGGTGGTGTGTTCTACATACTACATGTGATTTGATGGTGATCTAACCTCTTTCCTAATCTTGGATACTTATTTTTCATGTAATAATCCCTTTGTGGTGGTGCACTTTAGTTTGGGATTTATGCTTTTTGTTGTTATCATGGTCGGGTTTTGTTAGGTAGAAAATTTTTAATCTACATGGTACAATGTTTTATTAGAGTGCACCCCTCTTTAGCACACGTTCACAATGATTGAATTTGTTGGTGACTAATTGGATGGGGACTATGGTTACATGTGAGCATTAACCTTTTTACATACATGTTGAGGTTGATTAACTATTCAATGCTCTAGATTAAGGTTAATAGCTTGGACACCCTACTTCATTGACTTCCTTTTCTTACTTGAATGGAAAGATTGTCTTCCTTTTCACACTTGAAGGAGAAAGGTGGCACATTGCATGCATTTACATGGTCATCTTACTATATTTGGGCATATCTTTGGAGAGTGAACTTGTGGTGACACTTCTTATTATTTTTGGAGGTGTATATTTATTTATTTCATGGAGTTTTGGCATGGTCAAAACCCGAATTCACTCTTTATCTCCTTGGATTTGTCTTGTTGGAGGTTGCCTACTTACTATTTTGGGGTTTGACTACTTCACCTTGCACATTCATCCATGGAGTTGGTTGGAGATTAATTAATTTATTGTTGTTTATTCTTTCCTTGCACAAGTCTCGAGGAGTTGTATTTATGTTGGAGATTATTTATTCATTGAGGTGGATGTACATTAGGGAAAGAGCCCATGGGAAATCTTTCTATTTTGAGAAAGTTGTTGAAGGTTTGACCAAGCCTTCTTGTGAAGTGTTCGTACTAGTTGGAATCTTGCACACTTGCTCATGCATCTTGTTGACTACTTGCTATTTTGGGATGTTGGTTATGGAGCACTTTTCCATGTCAGGAATATCTGATTGTATTTGCTTGCATGCATCTTGGGGGGTGCATTATTGAGACATCATTTGACCATTTGATGGAGCACTTGATGTTAATTTTCTAACATTAGAAACTTGGTCAATTACTTCCTAGTAGATGCATATCTATTTAATAAATAACATGGCTAAAATTTTGACTTGAAAAATATCTAACAACAAAAGCTAATTAAAACATCAATCTCATACACACGCACACATGATTTCAACTCTTTAAAATTTGTTGTTTCATTAACAATAATCTACATCATATGAGGGCTCCCTTTCTAGGATAATTGCCCTTTGAGGAAAACCATAAATACAACAATAAACTTGGAATTGATCTAGCTGGTCAAATCCTTGACTTGTCCTTTGCTTTGCTTGTTGATCTGGATCTTTCCCTTGTCCCCCCTAGCACTCTTCCACAAACTCTACACACTTGGATGAATGTCTTTTAACCAATCACTAAGATCTCACTATCTCACTGTGTCTTCTTCTCAAAGTTTTGTCTTGTCCCTTAGCCTAATTTTCTTTTTATAAGTTTGAGTTATTCATCGAATTCACAACCCTAGTCTCCAAAATGATTGATGGCTAAGATTAGATTTTAACATCACTTGAGATCAATGTTTGAGATTCATCTAATTCACTAATGTAGATAACCTTTGCAGTTCATTAGATTAAATCTCTTTATCTTATAAAAGTCAATTACTTAATGATTAAAGAAATTAGGCGACTTTCACATGTCTAGACTCTTAGACTTGTGTAGAAGTACTTGACTGATGTTATAAACATCAATACTTGACATGGTCAACCTGTCATTTAGAGGAGGTACCCCACCTTCTTGTGCTATTTTTAGAGGATGTTGTTTAACTACTTCATTATTTATTGTTGTTTGACTTGTCATATAGTTAGTTAGCAAATATTGTAATTTATTCAAATAGAGATGAATTTCCTTCTAAATAAAGAGGAGCTTCTCTCCCTTTCATCATTTAATTGGCAATTGGAGGATTGTGTGGAGTAAGAGTAGTGACTGAAGATCAGAGCTTGGAGATGATTGTGTTGGGCTTCCTTGTGTATCAAATTTGAAGACTAATAAATAAATAAGGTATTGCTGTTTTGGAGTATGATTATTGTCTATGATTTTCATTCATTGTGAGTTTTTTTTTGTAGAAGCTTCTTGCTTTCATTCTAACACACTCATCTAGGAATAAGTAATGTGAGGAGGCTTTCCCACTTGTCTTATTCATGCTTTGTTTCATGTCTTCTATCATATCTAGTTGTTGATTGGCTCATAATTTAGCTAATAAAAGAACACCTTTATGTTAATTTGATGTGTGCTAAAGTGAGCCTTTTTAGTTTCTCATAATTTCCTTCAAGCACCTCAAGGTTTAATGTATCAAACAAGTTCACTTTTCCTTAGGTATAAACTAATTGATGAAGGTTTCAAATTAGATCTTTCATCTAAATGGTTGGAAGGTGTCAAACTAATTTATCAATCTCATAGCCTACCTCAAAATATTTGATGGTGAAAAATCAATCCTTTCATTTTAAAATGTCACATGACATCATTAGTGATTTAGATTGGATCATTTTTACCGGCGAGACCCAGTTTAGCAAATTGGGGTCTGAAAATTTTCGGGAAACTTCGAGGCATCAAACTTTCTTTTCCTATTCTACACACAAAGACCTTTCCAATAGCGCAAGAATCACCTCAATTAGAGTTCATGTGCAAAATTTATGCCTTAGAAGTTGACCTTCCTGTTTTGACCACCATGATTTGAGAGGATGCCAGACCAACCCCCATCATTCATGGAAAAGGGACTAGCCACGTGATAATGATGGAGAAGACTCTAGAAAAATCCATATTATAACTTTATTTAAGAGTTTAAGGAGTCAAATCTAACCACTAGTAGACTATCAGGCTGTGTTATAACCAAGCCACTAGGAGGAAAATGGGTTCTATTATTTTCGAGGGCATTTTGTTCCATAGACGAGTAGAGTAGCCGATAGGGATAGGGAGAGAGTACACATAGAGAATTTATCCATTGTAGTAGCCCATGGGCCATAGGCCTTACTTCTTCTAACTTGCAACCATTTTCTATTCAGACAAAGAGAGTAGAGCAATGTCACCTTCCAACTGGATTTTTCCCTGAAAAGCTTTCCCAAGATGTATTTTGTGTCAATCATGGTTTGTGAGTTTTTATTTCATTGTTCTCTATTTTCTGCATCATTTTAATTTGCATGCATACACAATAAACAACAATTCACAGATCCATAAATCTAAAGAGAATTAAACTATCATGCATTAGATTTTGGATTTTTAAGTATAGTTTTATCATATTTGTTGTGACGAACTGTTTAGTGGAATATCCATGATAGTTTACGGATTATATTGGTATCAAAGCTGGTTTCTTTGGTTATATTGTGGAGATTTGCAAGGGATCTAGATCGACTAAGCCAAAGGTCATACAAGCTCAGTCATGATCGATGAATTTATGAATAACACTTGTGATCTTGTAGAGGAAAGGTTTTCGCGGCTGGAAGTGCAAGTTGCAGATATAAACCGTAATGTGAATCTCCTCATGGTGGCCGTGACCAATAAGCTCAAACTATTCAGAGAAGATGGGGGTTCTAATGTAGAGGTACGATCAGAGGGGAGATCAAGAGATAAAGAAGAAACAAAGAACAAGCCAAAGAAAGAACCTAAAAAAGATCAACCTAGTTCAAGTGCCATGAACCATTCATAGTTCTTGTTCAAAATGGAAGCGAAGGTCGATATCAAGCCATATCAAGATGAGATAGATGCTTTGAAGCTAAGTTTATTTCAATGTCTATCATATTGAGGAAAAATAAAAGATTTCATTTGTGCGACTGAAATTGGAGGGCCATGTCCTAACTTGGTGGGAGAGCCACACAGAGACCTTGAGGTTGGAGGGATATCCTAGAGTGACTAAGTGGGAGGACTTTTTTAATCCTCATAAAGTCACAATTTTACCCTATTGGGTAAGTAGAGGATTAGTGGATCTGGTGACACTACTTTAGGCAGAAGCAATGGCAAAGTGTACAGAGGTACACCACAAAATTTAAAAAGATGGCCATAATGTTGGGTATCACCCCAAAGGATCCAGATGTACTCCTCAAGTATCTGGGTGATCTACAAAACCATTTGTAGAAGCAAGTGATGTTGTTCAAGCCCAAATTGATGGACGAGGTACAGGTACAGTACCTGGAGAACATAGGCATGGAGAAGGGCAATCAAGTGAATTGAAGTAGGAGACCAGGACGCTTCAAGGAGGGCAAGAAAAAGTGGAAGGGGGGAAAAGATAAAAGATGGCAACAACAACACACTAGTGCAAATATTCCAACAACCACTACAATCACTGTAACTTTGATGATCATATAGAGAAGTGTTGGAGGTTGCATCCATAGCTTAACTCGAAGAACAAAAAGAAAGATAATAAGAAGAAGAATTTCATGGCCACTAATTCGAGCAAGTAGGTTGAAAGGAACTTGGACATGGATGAGAAGATCGTCTGTACATCAGTGCAGAAGGAGGTGAATTTGAGTAACCTTCAACAACAAGAAGAGAACGAAAGGACTAGGTTCTTCCATATAAGTTAAAAAGACCAACATTGATGCTCTGTTTGACTCAGGATTGCAAGTGAATCTCATTGCAACAAAGTTGGTCAACAAATTGGAATTGGAAGTTCGTGATAATCCAAAGCCTATATCCATTGTGATGGGTAAATAAGGATGCCGAGATAAAGGTTAGGAGTTTTGTTGGGGCAACACAATACTTGAGGAAATTCATAGCCTCGTTTTTAGCGGTAGTAACACCACTCCACTCCATAACAACAAGTGGCAAGAGTTTCTAGTGGGGAAAGGGTCAACAAAGGGCCTTTGAGGAGTTAAAGAAGAAAATTAGTCAAACGCTAGTTTTAGTATTATTGAACTTGCAACAACCCTTGGAAATGGAGACAAATGTGAGTGGGTATGCTATGGGAGTGGTCTTGATGTAGGGAGGAAGGCTTGTATGCTACCATTCTGAAATATTTCATGGGACAGTTCTTAACTACCTTGCCTATGACAAGGAGCTCTATGCCCTAGTGTAAGTTGTGAAGAAGTGGAAACACTGTTTGATGGGAGAGGAGACTGTAATCCACACAGATCACCAACGACTACGGTATTTGTAGGCCCAAAGTAAGTTGCAACAGACCAAGCATTACAAATGGATGGGGTTTCTACAACAATTTCATTTAGTGATCAAGTTTAAGAATGACAACACAAACAAGTTGGCCAACATGCTTTCAAGGCAAGCCACATTAAAGATCACAACTTTGGGAATTTTGATACGCATGAAGCAATTCACCCATGATGCATACATAAAGGAATATTCAACACTTGCAGAGTCAAAGTCATGTGCATGACGGTGACAACACAATTGACTTCCATCTCTAGGACAGATTACTTTACAGGTTGGATAAGTTATGTGTTCCTAAAGTGAGCGATTGCAACTGATTAGAGAGGCTTACACCTCCAAGGTTGTAGGGCACTTTAGTGTAGAGAAGATAGTGGCCAACTTGCAGAGGTATGTGTATTGGCCCAAATGCAAGAACAAGTAGCTAGGTTCAAAAAAGGATGCATGCTTGATTGTACCAACAAGCTGAGTAATAGGAAAAAAGGTCTATGTCATCCCTTACTTGTACCACCTCGTTATTGGGAAAGTACTTCCATGGACTTTGTGGGAGGTTTACCAACAACTAGGAAGGGACATGACCACTTATTCATGGTAGTTGATAGGTTTAGCAAGATGTGTCTTTTGATGCCTTGTAAAAAGACCATCAACGTTTAAGAAGCAACGAACTTGTTCTTTGGACAGGTTTAGGTCCACTTTGGGATATTGAGGAGCATTGTCTCAGACAAGGACACAAGATTTCTCAGTGCATTTTGGACTACTGTGGGAGAAGATGGACACGAAGTTAAAGAAGTCTACAACATTCCATCCATAGATAGATGGGCAGACATAAGTAGTCAACAAGACTTTGGTGCAACTTTTGAGGGGTTACAATCAGAGGCATCTGAAGACCTGCGATGAGAATCTCATATATATACAACACTCTTATAATAGAGTATTCTGCACTTCTACTGGTAAGTTCCCATTTGAAACTTGTTTTGGATATTTTCCACCTTCACCTTTGGATATTGCATATAGGCAACAAGGAGGGGTGAGGGAGGATTTTACAGGGGATGCCTTAAGGGAAGAAAGATTTGTAGAAAAGATTAGGCAAATCCATATATACGTATAGGAGACACTGTAGAAGTCATAAGAAAAATATAAGGCCAGGCATGATCAAACAGAACAAAGAAGACATTCAAGGTGGGAGATAGAGTACGGTTACCAAGGACGAATGAGGGAGGACTTTATAAGGGATGTCTTAAAGGTAGAAAGATTCATAGAAAAGATTAAGGAAATCCATATATAGGTATAGGAGACATTATAGAAGTTACAGGAAAATTATAAGACTAGGCATGATCAACACATAATAGAGAAGATGTTCAAGGCGGGAGACAAAGGATAGTTACAATTGAATAAGGAGAGGCTACAGGGTCCTGGTAAGAAAATCAAGGCTTTGTGATATGGTCCCTTTGAGATATTGGAAAAGGTAGGAGATAACGCCTATACACTTAGTCTACCCCTATACATGCACATTTACTCAGTTGTGAATGTAGAGAATTTGAAACTCTATGAGCCTTCCATGCTAGACGTGGAAGATGAACATGTCCCACCTTTTGTGGAAGATTTGGCACTAGATGCTCAAGCAAAGGTGACGAAAGATATAGTTTTGCAGAAGAGGTCTAAAACTACAACACAAGGGTACATGACCTTTGGCATATTGGCTTAAAAGAACAACTTCCAGGCAAGGCTTACACCACAACAATCGGAAGAAAAAAGAGAATAAGGGCTTTGTTACAATTGTGATAGCAAATGCGCTAAAGGTCATAAGTGTGCTGAGAAGAAATTATTTTACATAGAGTATGAAGAGGAGGTAGAAAAGGATCAAGAAACATCAAAAGAAGAGGATATACGCCAGGACCCAACCCCAGAGAAAGAAGAAATGAATCAGACCATATCTTGTAAAGCATTGGCAAGAATTACCACTCAAACTCTCAAGGTAGAAGGACATATCAAGAAGAAAAAGGTGCAAGAAGTGAAAGATCACATCGAGAAAGAAGAAATGAATCCAACCATATCTTGTAATTCATTGGTCGGAATTACCACTCCTAAAACTATCAAGATAGGAGGACATATCAAGAAGAAAAATGTTCAAGAAGTGAAAGATCACATCGAGCATCATGAAATGAATCTGACCATATCTTGTAAAGGATTGAAATAAATTACCACTCCTCAAACTCTAAAGATAGAAGGACATATCAAGAAGAAAAAGTTTCAAGTAGTGAAAGATCACATCGAGCATCAACAACAATTTCTCCAACTTTTAAAGGATAACACCACTTTGGTGCAAAATCGAATGAAACAATAGGTAGATCAACATCATAGTAAAAAAAATTTTGATGTAGGTGATTGGGTATTTTTACTGCTACATCTCAAGCAAGCTATTTATGAGAAGGAATGTTGGCAATACTACATGCACTTAAGAAATGGAGACCTTACCAAATGGGAAGACACTTCATGTAAAAATGGATCATGATAGTCTTAACTACTTTTTAGAACAACTATTATCTTTAGAAGAACAGAAAAATGTGTCACAAATATGTTTGGTTATGACTTTGACATCATCCATAGAAAATGAAAGCAAAATGTTGTTGCAGATGCACTCTCAAGAAAGGATGAGGATGTGGAAGCATTGTTTTGTGCTATTTCTATTATCCAACTAGATTGGATAAATGAGGCTTGGGATGAATGGAAGAAGGACGAAGAAGTATGGCCACTTATTCAAAAGTTGCAAAAGGTCCCTATTCAAACAATATTGCCAGAAATTGAAGAGGAAGGAAAAATCATATTGGAACCTGGAGCAGTCACAGAAACAAGAACCCGACAGCTACGAAATCGATCAAT
>APFE030632996.1:78493-90128 GCA_000404065.3 Pinus taeda | reverse complement strand
ACTTGTTTGATGAGCCTCCCAATTTTTATAAGTATACAGTGGCAGATGAGACCATAGAGTCAATTTTGAGGCATCAACTGCCCACACAGGAAGTCTGGAACAGTTTGATACAATTACTGCTAAACCAAAGCCGGTAATTATGTTTTTTCCTTTTGAAATATATAAATAGTCATGCACAGGAAGATTGTGATATGTTAGCACGTATGCAGAGAGAGGCTGAGCCAACTCAGTAAAACCATTCGGCCACCACAGCAGCACTAACAGTCACAGATGACAGGGCCGAAAAGCTACAGGAGGACAGAGCTGCGTAGACACGTCATTCAGCAGTTATAACAAAGCGCTCAACCGACTCAGAAACCTCCAAAGGTCGAAATCTTCTGACAGGAGTAAAGAGCATTTATGTTGTATTAAAGGCTGTAATAACTTCTTATCTACTATTTCTGTACAAGTTAATGAATATATTTTATTTTCTCAGATGACTCAATGCCTGAGATATTTTTTATGAAACACTTCTATATATTCCCCCTCGCATAAGTTTGCAGGGGTTGGATGTTGGATGTAATTGATCTTTGACATAGTTCTTTTACTGTAAATTCTCAGAGAAGTAATACAAAGGTGGTGGAATTTCCAAAGCTTTGTGTTGTTTGATGCATTGAGGTGTTTAACTGAATATTACAGGATTCCTGCATATTTCATGACACAATAAGTCTTCCTTACAACTCTTCGTTATGTGTTTTCTTGTCTTTCATATCTCTTTCATGTTTATGTGCTTTACAGTTAATGGCAAAGAAAAAGAATAGTTCCAGGATTTAATCATTCATTACCCTAAACTCAATCTAAGCTGTTATAAATGTTTTCTTCAGTTATAGAAATGAAGATGGAATTCTTAATTGCTACCCTTTAACACTATATCTTTCACAGTGATTATTGTCTCAGGAATTCAAGTTTTTCTCCTGAGCAACATATCTCTTTCTCACACCCCAGCTTAGTGAAAAATTCTTGATTGCTTTTCACTGGTTTTTTTCATCTCCCATCATAATCTCAAGTTTGTTTTATGAAGTATTTGAATGACCCTGTAATTCCAGCTGCTCAAACTCAAGATTTCAACAACTAGTAGCCACAGACTCCATTGCCCAATGGACTAAACTTATCTGCAGATTTCCACTCTAAGTACAGAAAGACATCCCTCCAACCAAACATAAACCAAAACCCCTACTTCATAACTAGCCTAAAATCTCCACAAAAAAGAGACAAACCTTAAAGAGAGAGCCCTCTCTGATTATAGTTGGGCTAGAAGCTGTAATCCAAAGATTGGTTAGTGGTTACCCCGGCCGTATTCCCTTAGGAGTCAAAGGGAACAACCTGGGAGTTAACATAAATGGCGACTTCGTTGGGGACCTCTTTAAGATTTTCTAATTACTATATGTCTCCTAAAGCTACACTTGAAACTTGAATATCAGTCAAGAAGCCTGCAAAACTCTTTCTGTTCCAACACTAACAGCTTCAGGGAAGAGCTGATTCAATCAATCTTCATACTAGCTTTGAGATATATATAGCCTTTTCAAAATCTTGTCCAGTCCTTTAAGATATAAAATTTTCCTAAAAACTCAAAAGACTAGCTCAGAAACTGGCTCCCAAGAAGAATCTTCGGTACACTAGGTCAAATCCTGACCCAAATCCCCCCCCTGTCTTTGAAAATCCTAACACAATCCCTAAATTTGTTAAGAGCACAAGGCCAGAAAATCTTGCTGACTTAAGTCCAGAGATAGGTCAACCAACCCCATCTCCACTCCAATCAAGTTCTTTTTCGTCACACCCCCAATTCCCCTAGTTCACCATCCACATCTCAAAGCCCTCCTCCCACATCTTCATCCACTGCACATACTCCCTTGACCAACACTCTAGGTTCTGCTACACCTGTTACCCCTGTGATCCCCATTGTTCCTTTTATCCCAGTTGCCCTTGTCAATCCCCCAAACCCTGTGAACATGGCTATGAGATATGCACCTCTGCAATTACCTGCTAATCCTGCAGCTTTACCTCCGGATTACCAAGCCAAAATCTCATACTTTGACTCCACTGGCCCTTACTTTTCTATTCAGCATGCCAAGAGGATGCAGGATCACTTTGAGAACTATGAGATAGATGATGATAGTGTGAGGATGAGAATTTTTGTCCAAAGTCTAACAGGTGATGTCCGGACTTGGTTCAGGTCACTTCCTGTAAATACCATCACAACCCCTAATGAGCTTTCCCAAGCCTTTACCAACATATGGGAGAAAAAGAAAGATCCCCTGCACATACTTGGTGAATATGACATGATTAAGAGAGGTCCTCAAGAGACCGTTCTGGAGTATTGTGCTAGATTCAATAATGTATACAATGCAATACCCCAGAATTTAAGACCTCCTCCTGATTTTGCCTTATACAAATTCCCTGATGGATTTGATCCTGACATGGCATATCAATTGAAGGAAAGAGCCCCTCAAACCCTTGAAGAGGCACAAAAGGTTGTTGTCACAGTCGAGGCTAACCTAATTGCCAAGAGGAACAGGGCAAGATTGGAAAAAAGGGTCACCTACAAAGAGGAACCCTCAGCCTTTGACCAGAAATTGGATGCAATAATCTATGGTATGAAGAGGTTGGGTGACAGAGTAGAATCTGTGGAGAGAAAGTCATCATGGGAAGCACCACAAAATAACCCTGTCAGGAACCCAAATTTCAGGAGAAATCAAAACCCAAGCGTGGGCAAGGCTAATGTTGATCCAGAGATCAGACCTCCATTCCAGGAAAATTATGCTGAAACATGCACTTCAGGTGAACAAGTAGATGACACCCACATCAACCTAATGGGCCTTAATGATCAGCACCATGTTTTCCTGAGTCAAGAAGATCATAAAGATGATGACACTGAACAATTCCAAACTAAGTCAGGTGAGTCTTTTGACTTCAAACAAGGCTATGACACAGCTGTTTATCAAGTTAATAAACAATACAAACTAAGAAGTAGGACTGTAAACATAGCACAGCCTGAAAAAACAAAGGACAGGCTGCAGCCTAAGAAAGCCATAGTCACATAACCAATTAATACAACTGATTCACTTACGAAAGAAGTAACTGTTGAAGAAGTTACTGAACAACTTCCCTCAACACAAAGGCCACTGGCTGCATCATCTTTATATCCTAATCCAAGTGAAATGCCTCAAGAGGTGAATGAAAAACACAAGCCCCAAGATCAAGACAAGGATCAAGAACAAAACTTGCTAAACAAAGAAAAGGTGGTCACCCACAACACTAAGATTCAATCTGAAAAACCCTTTGACTTGGAAGCTAAAATTGGCAAACTGAGGATAGCCATCCCTCTTTCAAAACTAGCTAAGCATGACATCTACAAACAATAGATTAAGAAGTCCCTCCAACTCAATCGAAACAAAGACAATGTCAATGTGTTGGATGACACCCCAGAATTGCTGTTTGGTCCAGAGGTTGATGGAAAAACAACAGGCACAGGGATCCTACCTTTTTATGTTAGTTTGCATATCCATGACAAGATACTACACAATGCAATGTTCGACTCAGGTGCCTCTCATAACCTGATGCCAAAATCGGTCATGGAAAGGCTCAACCTGGACATTACAAGACCTTATAAGGATCTATTTTCATTTGACTCCAGCCAAGTTAAGTGTTTAGGCTTGATAAAAGACTTGTGTGTATCCCTTGTCCAATATCCAAATAAAACAATCTTAATGGATGTTGTTGTTGCTGATATTCCACCCAAATATGGAATGTTATTGTCAAGATCATGGGGGGCTAAACTTCAAGGGTCCCTACAATTAGACATGTTATATGCTACAATCATAGTCTTTGGTCAACCCAAGAGACTATATAGAGAGTCACTCATGAAATACATGGTCAGCAGTGAAGAAAAGCCTTAACATTTCCCCATATATGCTGTCCATTCTGACATAGATTCATACATTCTCTATAATGATAATTCATGTCTTGCAAATGATGATGACACCAAGACATTCAAACAAGATCAGGACTTTAATGAACAAGCTGTAGATCTAGAAATAAAGCTAATCCAATCAAGTGATAAAACTATTCTAAAGGAAAAACTAAATGAAGAACCAAAACTTCAACTCACAATTCCAGACCACAGAGAAATTATTAAGCCTCCCCTAGAACAAGAGATCTTATGGTTCCTAGAATTTGATGGATCAGTCAACAGGTTAGGGGCAGGAGCTGGAGTTTGGATACACAATAAACAAAACAGCCATGCAGAGGGCCGAGCCTATAGACTGAACTTTAGGTGCACTAACAACATGGCCGAGTATGAAGCTCTCTTACTAGGCCTCAAGTTAGTAAAATCCCTACAAGCCATAAAAGTTTCAATCCTAGGAGACTCAGACCTAGTTATCCAACAAGTAAAAGGCAATTTTGTCACCAATGACAAAATACTGAGGTCTTATAGGTCTCCTGCTGCTGAGTTACTAAAGTCCTTCACTAAATTTCAGATTGCCAAAATTCCTAGAGCCCAGAATCTTCATGCTCATAGTTTGGCTACATTTGCAAGTACCTGTAAGCTACCTTTCGAGCCCCACCACTGTTTCACAGCTGAGATAAAACACAGACCATCTGTCCCAAACAATGTCAAGTACTGGTAGGTGTTTGATGATGATACACAAATAAACAATTTCTTGACTTTACAGGAAGAGTTTTCAGGTCTAAACATTGACACTGAGACAGCAAGTCAATCACAAAGACTTGAGACAGCAATTCAATCACAAAGACTTGAGACAGCAAGTCAATCACAAATAATTGAGACAGCAAGTCAATCACAAATACATGGTAAACAAAATAACCAAGCAATATCACCCAAAACAGCTAATCAAATACTACATCCTACAATCTTCAACAAACACAGCATACAAGAAATCCAACAAATTAATTGTGGGGAGATAGCTGATTATGAAACTGAAGTGATACAATTAAAGGACAATTTTCTTCCAACAGGCTTAGCTCCTTTAGAAGACATTTTTGACTCCAATGAAGTTCCCAGCAAACCAAAATTGCAGCCCCTCAACACAGCCATAGAAGAGTATAACATTGGGACTGTTAAAGAACCTAAAGTCATAAAACTGTCTGCTGCATTACCTCCTAACCAAAAGCCTAAATACATTAACCTTTTCAAAGAGTTCCAGGATGTCTTTGCATGGAGTTATGAGGATTTAAAATCCTATGACACCTCTATAATACAACACACTATCCCACTCAAGCCAGATCAAAAGCCCTTTAAGAAAAAGTTAAGGAGAATCAACCCTATGCTTCTCCCAACAATGGAACAAGAGGTACAAAAAATGTTTAAAGAAGGCATTATAGCACCAATCAGATTCTCTGATTGGATTTCAAACTTAATCCCCACAAGAAAGAAGACTGGTGAAATAAGGCTCTGTGTCGATCTAAGGAACTTGAATCAAGTATCCTTGAAAGA
The DNA here is from genome assembly GCA_000404065.3 of Pinus taeda. Taxonomy (NCBI): domain Eukaryota; kingdom Viridiplantae; phylum Streptophyta; class Pinopsida; order Pinales; family Pinaceae; genus Pinus; species Pinus taeda. The sequence continues at coordinate 84,634 of APFE030632996.1, read as the reverse complement.
CAATTACCCCTTACCCAAGATGGATCACATCTTGCAGAGAGTAGTGGGGGCCTCAAGAATTTCCTTACTTGATGGGTTCTCAGGCTTCAACCAGATCTTAGTTCATCCTGATGATCAAGACAAAACAACATTTGCAACCCCATGGGGAACCTTCAAATATGTTAAAATGCCTTTTGGGTTGAAGAACGCAGGAGCTACATTCCAAAGAGCAATGGACATTGCTTTTGCCAAAGAGATTCATGACTTTCTTGTCATTTATTTAGATGACCTCACACCTTTCTCCAAATCTGACCAAGAACATCTGAAACATCTAAGGCAGATATTCATAACTTGTAGGAAATATGGAATTTCCTTAAATCCTAAGAAATCCTTGTTTGGTTTGGAGGAAGGCAAACTATTGGGCCACAATATTTCCAAAGATGGCATCAGAAAAAACCCAGACAGAATCTAGGCCATTTTACAAATGCCTCATCCAAGAAATATAAAGGAATTACAAGCCTTTCTAGGTAAAATCAACTTTCTAAGGAGATTTATCCCAAACCTGGCCAAACTAAGCAGATTACTCAATAACATGCTTAAAAAGGATTCAAAAGTAAAGTGGACAGTAGAATCAAATCAATCTTTTGAAGATATCAAGTTTGCCCTCACTCAAACCCTAGCCTTAACCAACCCTCAATTTGATAGGGAATTCATCATATTTTCCTTTGCTTCCCAACACACGATTACTGCTGTTTTACTACAGAAAGATGACCAAGGAAATGAGAAACCCATTGCTTTCTTTAGTAAAGATCTTAGAGATGCACCCCTCAAGTACCAAATCATGGAAAAACAAGCATATGCTTTGGTCAAAGCTATTAAGGACTTTAGGATCTACATCCTATACTCCCATGTTATAGCCTATGTACCAAGCCCAATTGTCAAAGACATACCTACTCAAGAGAACTTAGAGGGCAGAAGAGAAAGATGGATTGCAAACATTCTAGAATTTGATATTGAAATAAAACCTACAAAACTGATAAAAGGGCAGGGTTTGGCCAAATTAATGTCTGAAACAAATTTCCAAGCCTTGGACATCAACCAACTGGATAGTGAATCGGAGCTGGCGACTCCAAAGATCAATGTAGCCTTTGAATAATCCCCCTGGTATTCTGATATCTGTTATGTGTTACAAAACCTGTGTGCTCCCCCAGGGCTGTCCAGAACTAAATATAGGTTCTTAAAAATGAAAGCTTCAAAATTTTGTGTTATGGATGGCAATCTACTTTGGAAAAACCATGAGGGTATCTTATTAAACTGTTTGATTGAAAATGGGACTAACAAAATCATGGAAGAATTTCATGCAGGTGATTGTGGTGGACATTTGTATTGGAAGTCCACTGTGGATAAGATACTGAGAGCTGGTTACTATTGGCCCACTATTTTCTCTGATGTCAAGAAATTTGCCACCTCATGTCATAAATGTCAAGTGTTTGAGGGAAAGAGAAAGCTACTGCCACTTCCTTTAAGGCCTATTGCAACAGAGAGACCATTTCAGCAATGGGGTTTGGATTTCATTAGAGAAATTAATCCCTCATCTTCAGGACAACATAGATGGATTCTAACAGCTACAGACTGCTTCACTAAATGGATTGAGGCAATCCCATGTAGACAAGCAAATGACTCCACTATCATTTAGTTTCTTGAGACCAATATCCTTGCTAGATTTGGATGTCCTGATAAGATAATAATAGACAATGCTGCTGCTTTTAGATCAAAGAAGATGGTCAGCTTCTGCCACAAATTCCACATTACTTTGGGCCATTCCACTACATACTATCCCCAAGGAAATGGCCTTGATGAATCATCAAATAAAAGCCTTGTAAACATGATAAAGAAGGTGTTGGAAGAGAACAAAAAGAATTGGCATAAGAAACTTGTCAATGCCTTATGGGCAGATAGATTCACAACCAAGAGATCAATTGGGGTCAGTCCATATGAGTTAGTCTATGGATTAGAAGCCAAATTTCCTTCATCACTAGGGATCCCTGTTATAAAGCTACTTCAAAAAAGTCAAGCTGAGCCCAATAATGTGCAAAGGAGGGTGAATCAAATTATATGTTTGCAGCAAACTAGAGACCAAGTTTATAACAGAGTTCAAATCTTACAGGAGAAGCTGAAGAAAGCTTTTGACAGAAGGACTAAGGCTGAGGATTTCAACATGGGTGACAAAGTTCTCAAGTGGGATTCAAGAAGAGAAAATAAAGGAAAACATAGAAAGTTTGATTCCCTTTGGAGAGGACCGTTTATCATTCAAGCAGTACAAGGGAACAATACTTACTTCCTTAAAGACCTTGATGAAACTGATTTGGATGAAGGTCCTGTGAATGGCAGGATGTTGAAGCACTATTTTGACTACCTTCCATGAATGTAGCATGCCTGCCCTTTGTACATAATTTACTGTATATAGTGTTTTCTTTAAGCATATGAATAACTTAGTTTTAAGGATCTTGCAGAAGCAGGAAAAGACTGTAGTTCAGCAAGTTTTATAAATATAACAGTCTACAATTTTGAGGTTTCAAGGATGAAAAACTCCAAGTTTTGAAGCAGTACCCAAAGGGCCAAGGCATGCTGACCTGCTTTTCTTGGTCTTTCAAGGAGAAAAACCATCCCCATGTGTAGCCACTGTTGGATACCTATACCAATAGGTTTCATATTTCATGATTGGCAAATTCAAATGCCAAATATGCTCTGCTTTGCTGATGCAAAGATCCCATATTTCCAAGACAAGGCAAGGTGTGTACATGCCTTCATGTTTACTAAATTTTGATGGATGGTCCAACAGTCTAATCTGGATCATGCCATGTTTTAATTTTCTGTTGTATAATAGAGAAAGAAGTCTGTCCAAACTGTTTAATCTTGGCAGACCATTAGTTAGGCAGAGAAGCTAAGGCTCCCAACTGCTTAATCTGGGGCCTTGGAAGCAATAAGGGTAATGTTAGATAGGCAATAAAAAGAAAAAGCCAATGGAAAATAAAAGGCACATAAGGGTCTGCAAGTCCAAGTGCACCCTCCAAGAAGAAACAAAAAATGCTAGGCAAGTAGATGGGTAGGTAGATGGGGTTGCAGAAGTGGTGTTCCTTTCAAACTGAATCTTGCTGGTCAATACAAGGAAAGCAACACAATGGAGCAAGTCTAACTTCCCTTTCTTCCTTGTTTTACACTCATTACTAACATCCCTTCACCAGTTGTGTTTATGAAAGAAATTCAAGATTTTTATGTTGGGTCTTGTATCCTTTAAGAGCCATATTTCTTGTGCAAAATTTTTTTCATTTTGATCTACTCCCTAAGCTAAGTTGTTTTCGAATAAACTTAGTGATATCATCCCTCATTCACCTTCTCCCCCCATATTAACCCCTAACTTCTATTATCTAATTCCCTATGTCACCCTTTCCCTACTATTACAAACACCATGGTGTATAAACCCCAAGCATTCTATAAATATCCCCCCCTTCGCATTATAGCCATATGATTCACTACTAGGGAATTAAATTGACATATGGTTAGTTTAAGAACCCAGGCCTTACCTCTTTGTCTCCCTTAGAATTCATTTACCCATTCAACCCTCCATTTGCCTAAGAAACCTTGGAAAAAACCCATTTGCACCCTTAGACCCGCTCAAAAGGCAAAAATGCATGGAAAACCCACTTTTTCCGCCTTATCCTAAGTTTGGGATCTATGTGCGCTCTTATACAAAATTACATGAAAAACCCACTTATCCTAAGTTTTTAAAGCCATGCGCGATTTTGCAAGGAAATACGTTGAAAAACCATACAAACCCGTTAATATTTCTAAGGGTCCCGCCGAGCACAAATCCCGTGAAAAATAATTTTTTATTACCCGCTCGATGCCGTATCGTCCGCACAGTTCATCAACACGTCGACCGTCTGATCGGGCGTTTTTCATCCAATGGCTCTCGTGGATATCAGACTGGCCCCGACGTCCGAAAGATAGCGTCTGATATCTTTCAGAGGCTGACGTCAGGCCTCGGTCACGCGTCGCCCCCACAGCGTATCGGAGCCCCCTCTGACAGATTCCCTTCCGTATCATAAGCGGTGCGATACGATACCGCCTGTGGTTTCCGGTTTTCCGCTAATCCACCTGCCAGCGTCACCGCTGCATCACTGCCTATGTCATCGCCACGTCCGCGCCCCTGTCCACCATTGCTCCACTTGCTCGCCACCTCACCATCCCCGTGGACCACTCATAAGCCGCCACGTCACTTGATGATGTCATCCAACCTTGACCCACCCGATGACGTCATGCTGACGTCATCCGAAAAAGGCGCGAATGTCCCAAAAATCCATATTTTTGCCAATTTTTCGCGTCTTTTTCACTTTTTGCAAAAACTTTTGTTGCACCTTTTGCATGCATTTTACGTCCAAATTTGCACCAACCTGCTGAATTCGACCTGGAGACCTTCGGCGCGCCTACCCACCTACATTTGTGACCCAGACCGTCAAGTTTACCAGGTATTTATCCCTGCGAAACCTCTTTGCGCCTGGTTTTATCTACAAATTGACTATATTCACTAAAAACACTGAAAAACACATAATTCACTAGCAAATCCCTTGCGCCCAGTTCCCATTTGAAATTAGAAGCTCGAAATTCACCAGCTAAGCCTTGTTACCCAAGCTTTCTCATAACCTGCATTCTATTCGCGCAGTCGTGAACAGGGAAACCAAACCTACACCTAATTACTAAGAAAAAGTCTGTTAGTGACAAGTATTTGCCTTCTCAAGTGCTGTGTGCAGTATTTCAATTGCTGCCATTGACCGTTCTGCCCTCTGTTTCTCAATTCACCTCTTCTTCCAAGAAAAAATCTTTTTCTATTACTCAGCCTAGTAACATCAATTCACATATAAAACAAAGTTTGGAGTAACTATGGATACACCAGTAGCACCTGTGGCCCTCAATGTTGCCCCTTTAAATGCCTCTCAGAGAGAATTGGAGAGGCAAGCTTTAGCAGATTTGGATTACCAAATATCAGAAGAATTCCTGCACCAAAGAAAATTCCACCTCCACCTGCTAAATGAATTGAAGGCCAAACATGTAGCTGGAACAGATATATTGGGCATTTGGGATTCCTTCCTTCCAATCTTCAAGCTTCCTCAGGTCAACCAATTCCCTGACCTAATTCACCTATGTGTTGAACGTTATGATCCTACTCAAAGAGCTGTGCTTGACCCTTCAGGCTCAGTCGTGTTCTACATCACCCCTGAGGCCATCAGAGAGATGTTGCAATTCAAGACTGAGAAGAAATTGGTTCCCCTATCTTTGTCTGATCTGATAAACCAAGGAGCCAAGATGTTGACAGATGCTCAGATCACAAAGCTGAACCAACTCTTTATGAACTCTGACACTGTGCAATACCCTCCTATTTTTCATGGCTATCAGTCCCATTCTGGGCTATAACTCAATTGAGTATATTGATGAGACTGTACTGGTAATGATGCTCATGTTATCCCCTGGCAAAGCTCCAATATGCTATGACTATGCCACCTACATATCAGACAAAATGCATGAGCAATTTATGAACCTATCAAGGGAAAAGGTGTTCAGATACTCCTCTTACATCTACCACCTAATATTATACTATCAACATGAGAAATTCCCTTTTGGTGTGAACAGGGTGGATGCACAAGGAAATCCAAGGTCAGTAGTGTATTGGGCCTCAGTTTTTCACTACAGAGCTTATTCTCCATACACTTACTGTGAGTTTATAGACCTTTTCATCCACCCAGCCATGTCTCTGTTCATGAGCTCACCTCCTCCAAGACTAACAGATGAGATGCAGAGGATCCTTCAATTGTCCAAGGTATACATCATTGGGGATTGGTATTTTTACCAAAACTACACCGTTATCAGAATATATGGTTGTGAGTTACCCCCATACAGACTTCCCAAGTATGTGCCCATGAGATTGTTTGCCCTTGAATATTTCAGGCAATTTGGGAATGCTAATGTGAAGAACTTCTCAGGCAAAGGCAAGAAAGCACAGCTAAAAGTGAAAAACCAATTGGGCCACTTTGTTTTGAACAAAAGGGAGGAAGGTTGGCAAGAGGCTGACAGAATGCTAGAAAGCCTTGGCCTAAAGACCAGTTT
>APFE030632996.1:1023-74607 GCA_000404065.3 Pinus taeda | reverse complement strand
TGATGGAGCTTAGTGGAAAGGAGTCGCCTTCACTAAGTGGGCCCGCAGGCTATTTTTGGCGCAAGTCTATTTTTAGACTATGTCTTTTTTTAGACATATGGATCATGTCTATGGATTGCAGGTTGCTGTTTATGGATGATTGATCAAGTTGGAAAAAATAGATGGACTTCTATTTTTAGACTACAGCGGAGTGACACCACAGCGGAGTGACTGCTCAGTCTAAATATAGAACAGTCAAATATTATTAGCTCATAATAATATTTAGACTATAAACTTTAATCTTATTCTCTTGGAGCACTTCAGTTCGAGCTACGGATGTGGCACATGCAATGGCATGAAGGAAATACGTGGTTCTTATGGGTTAGTTGAATATTTGCATGCATGACTTCAGTTAGAACTCAAGTGAGTTGAGTTTAGTGGACTGGAGGTGCAGTTGATGGAGTTGTGTTCAGTTTAGCTTTGTTAAACTGGTTGTATTTAGTCTAACTGGCGAATAGACTAGAGATGAGTTGGGTGAATTAGTTATTAATTAATTCACAAGTTATTAACTCATAATAAAACTAATGAATACATCAGTTAACTCAGTTGCATGTCAGTGCGTGTTTAGTTCAGCAGGGACAGGTGTTAGAGAATCAGATTGCTATCAGTTGTGACTATAGTTGTGCACCAGATCTTGCACAAATCAGGGGATTGAGTATGCCAATGAGTTTGCATGTATTGTAGCTTTGAAATACATGATTTAGCCAAGGAAATACGTGGCTGCCTTGGTATTATCATCAGTTCTTCTTGCAGGATTGAGCAGCAGAGGCAGGAAAGCAGCGGAAGAGATTTGAGCCAGTGATTGATTCAGATCTGAGCTGTATTGTGTGTAACAGGTGGAGCTGGTACTAGATTGCTTGTGATAAGCATTGTACTTTGTAATGTTGCATGACTCAATCATTAATATACAGATAGTTGGGTTTTTTAGCGAGATGCTTTCCCCGGGATACATATTGTGTTAATGTGTGAATGCTCTTGATGTTTTATTGTTATTGATGCTGCTATATTGATGATCAACGTAGAGGAGCTTATGTATTGTGTATGTTTTCCGCAATAGTACATGATCAGGATAATCTCTGTTGAATATGTGTTAAATTATTCAAAATTTCTACAAGAAGCTGACGGAATACTAGAAAGCCTTGGCCTAAAGACCAGTTTCCTCTAGAAACCTTATGACCCTAATCACTTCGTATCATTAAGAAGGGTCAAATATATGCTCTCTAGTTATGACCATGTAAGGTTGCCTCACATAGAACAATATGCAAATCAATCAAAATGGAAGAGAGGCACACTAGAGGAACCTATTACACAAGAAGAACTAAATGAAAGAGAAAGAAGAAATCTCCTTAAAATGGCTGACTTGGAACTTCCTGCACAGGTGTTCTCTCTTCCAAACCCTCAAGTAGGAGCAGTTGCCTCATCCTACATAGTACATCAGGAGGCAGTCAAAGCCACAAATCAAGCCTCCAGCAAAGGCAAGGAAAAAGAGATGGTGCAAGGGCAGCCCCTACAGCAACAACAGGTACAACAAGAACAGGTACAACATCAAGAAAAGGAGCAGGCAGGGCAAAAAGAGCAAACAGCAGAGGCCCCAATGGTCACAGAGCAGCAGCCAGCACAAATGGTGCCTCCTAGGAAAGAAACAAGAGTTGAATCTTTAGTCCTCCAAACCCCACAAAGAGAGGACATAAGCAGGAAAAGAGACAGAGAGACTCCCCTCACTACATCAACAACTCAAGGGAGAAAGAGGCAAAGGTTAAATCCTTTTTCGGAAGAGGAAATGCCAATAGGGCAAACTTCGGGTATGGGCCTGCCTAGCATGGAGGCCTCAGCAAGTTCCTTCTAGTAGGAACAAGAGAGGGCAGCAGGATGAGAAGTTAGCTCCTCCAGCCAACAAAGAGGAGCTGAAAAGAGCATTAAGCAGCAGTTCAAGGACATCAAGAAGAGGAATGAGCCCATAAGGCTACAATTGTATAATCATTTGCTGAAAATGGCTCCCACCAACCAGCAAAGACTCATGTCTGCTTATGATGTCCAGGAGGGGAAAATGATCATGACCCATTTCACACCGGTCGTGCAGTAGACACAGTCAGCTGCAAATTACATCAAGACCAACCTTGAGGTCCTTGCCAAGGACATCCACCCAATGGATCAAATTGAATTACACAAGCAAACGGGTGAGATGGTGTATGCCTCCTTGGCAGACAAAACATTGATAAACTACAGGCTAGAAAATAGCCTAAATAATACCACTGCACAACTTGAGTTGGAAAGGGCATCCTCTCAAGCAAAGGATAACAGGGTCAAAGCTTTGGAGGACATCATAATAGAGCTTGGGCATGATCCTAAGGATGTCAAAGCAGTGCAGGAGCTGCTGAAGCTAAGGGATGCTGATATGGCAGTACTAAGGAAAATGATAAAAATCCCAGCAACTCTTCATCCTAAAACTGTAGAGGTTGCCTAGCTTAGACAAGACAAGGATGCAGATGCTATGCTGGTAAGACTGTATAAACAGCTCATCCAGACACAAGAGAAGTTGGAGGAATCAGAGGCTGCACTTTAGGCAGCATTGCAACAAAAAGATGCAGGCGAAACTTCACAGCCTCCTCTAGAAGCAATCAATCTGGAGGAAGCTCCTCAAACCACTGCCCCTCCCAGTCAGCAGACACAGCAAGCAGCACCCTCCACCTCAGCACCAACAACAGAGCAGGCTGAAAGTGTTGACATGCAGAATCTCAGAAATGAGATTCAAGTCTTGGAGGCCCAAATGTCAGAGTTGAATCAATCCAAAGAAACTCTCGCTAAGATCAATGAAAAATTTGATAAATCCAAGAAAAATGTAGTTGAAAGAGAAAGAGAGGTAAAGGCTCTTAAGAGAAGGATAAATGAGCTAGAAAAGGAGCTCACACCAGACAAAGTAACAGTTGAACTCAAGAGAATCCTATGGGCCAATATTGGCCAATCCATCACAGACCAGTGGGAATACATTGAGGCCATTCATGAGCAAATGGGGCTCATTGGAAAAGCACACAGGGAAATCCAAAGGGCAAGGGCCTCTCTAGGCAGCATGCCTGAGGCTGCCACCAGAATGATAAATGTGCTTAATTATAGGAGAAGCTCTCAGATGATCAAAATGGGAATTTCCAACAGGACTGAGACCATTTCAATGGTCAAAAGGGTCCTGACACTAAGAAACTTGGTACAGACCTTGGAGAGAAGAAGCCAGGATATGCAAGAAGACATTAATAAATTCCAGGACAAGTTCATGGCATTGCAAAACAGAGGTCTTCCTAGCTTGATGGAGCCCTCAGGAAGACTACTTTCACATGAAAAATATGCCAAAAGGGTCAACACCTTTGTTGCTAATTAGATTGCAGAAAAGGCCTGCACATCAGAAGAAACAGGGCTAGCATCAGGACAGACCCTTTTCAACAGGGTGGAGAGCTTATTCTTTATTATGAATGAAATTAATCACTTGTTTGATGAGCCTCCCAATTTTTATAAGTATACAGAGGTAGATAAGACCATAGAATCAATTTTGAGGCATCAACTGCCCACACAGGAAGTCTGGAACAGTTTGATACAATTACTGCTAAACCAAAGCCAGTAATTATGTTTTTTCCTTTTGAAATATATAAATGGTCATGCACAAGAAGATTGTGATATGTCAGCACGTATGCAGAGAGAGGTTGAGCCAATTCAGCAAAACCATTCGGCCACCATAGTAGCACTAACAGTCACAGATGACAAGGCCGAAAAGCTATAGGAGGACAGAGTTTCACAGACACGTCATTCAGCAGTTATAACAAAGTGCTCAGCCGACTCAGAAACCTCCAAAGGTCGAAATCTTCTGACAGGAGTAAAGAGCATTTATGTTGTATTAAAGGCTGTAATAACTTCTTATCTACTATTTCTGTACGAGTTAATGAATATATTTTATTTTCTCAGATGACTCAATGCCTGAGATATTTTGTATGAAACACTTCTATATATTCCCCCTCGCATAAGTTTGCAGGGGTTGGATGTTGGATGTAATTGATCTTTGACATAGTTCTTTTACTGTAAATTCTCAGAGAAGTAATACAAAGGCGGTGGAATTTCCAAAGCTCTGTGTTGTTTGATGCCTTGAGGTGTTTAACTGAATGTTACAGGATTCTTGTGTATTTCATGACACAATAAGTCTTCCTTACAACCCTTTGTTATGTGTTTTCTTGTCTTTCATATCTCTTTCATGTTTTTGTGCTTTACAGTTAATGGAAAAGAAAAAGAATAGTTCCAGGATTTAATCCTTCATTACCCTGAACTCAATCTAAGCTGTTATAAATGTTTTCTTCAGTTATAGAAATGAAGGTGTAATTCTTAATTGCTACCCTTTAACACTATATCTTTCACAGTGATTATTGTCTCAGGAATTCAAGTTTTGCTCCTGAGCAACATATCTCTTTCTCACACCCCAGCTTAGTGAAAAATTCTTGATTGCTTTTCACTGGTTGTTTTCATCTGCCATCATAATATCAAGTTTGTTTTATGAAGTATTTGAATGGCCCTGTAATTCCAGCTGCTCAAACTCAAGATTTCAACAACCAGTAGCCACAGAATCCATTGCCCAATGGACTAACCTTATCTGCAGATTTCCACTCTAAGTACAGAAAGACATCCCTCCAACCAAACATAAACCAAAACCCCTACTTCATAACTAGCCTAAAATCTCCACAAAACAGAGACAAACCTTAAAGAGAGAGCCTTCTCTGATTACAGTTGGGCTAGAAGCTGTAATCCAAAGATTAGTTAGTGGTTACCTCGATCGTATTCCCTTGGGAGTCAAAGGGAACAACCTGGGAGTTAACACATGTGTCGCAACATAGAGAGGATGGTGACTTTAGTACAAAGGAAGAGCCCAGCACATCAGCATAAGAGCATATATCATTATGCGTTGATCAAAATCATAGTGATGCATCAATTGGCATAGCAGGGCATTACTTGGTAGGATTTCATCTCCTGTGATTACTTCTCAGCATTACAGCCACCTCCTGAGATAGTTCATAATGAGGGAGCACCTTCACACCAGCCAGACATTCCTAATAATGAGCATATAAGTGCTCCTCCATATGTGACATACCAGCGAGGCCACAGGGCCTTAATTGCATCTACACGATGAGTACTATCTCCACCCGGGGTGGAAGGTGTCTCATTGACTTCATCAGCACAGCGAGTATATCTCCACATCATGTGGAAGGAGTCTTGCCTTATTCTTTAGCACAGGTACAGATCCAGGATAGGGGCAAGAGTCCCATGTATGATAAGGGTCCTTCAGGAGGTCGGGACACGGATATCATTGATGTTGATGCTAGCTCTCCTAGCTTGGCGCTAAAGGAGATCATCCAAGAGAAAAGGGCTCAGAATGAATCGCTGCAAAAGAAATTTCATATGGCTAAGTGGGGGATAAACTACTTGGAGCAACGCAACAAACAGCTAGAAGATGAATATACACTTTATGAGCTGTGGCAAATCCAAGAAGATCGAAAATTGGCCCGAAAGAGACCCTGTGATTTGACATCGATTTATCGAGAGTCTATGCTCATCCGAGTGAACACTTATTTGGAGAAATGTATGGTGAAGGAAAATAGAGACAAGGACATGCTTCATCATATGAAAACTCACTATTGGGCTCATATGCATGTTTGCAAAGCAAAAATAAAGATCCTAAAGAGGCGATTGAGCAAATCACTAAAACGGTAGAAAAAGCCCGATCCACTCCAAATTTTGGCCGAGGCTTCATTGGCAGGGCACAATACATGATAGAGGGTCTTCACTCTAAATTTGAGGAAATTTGGAGAAATTTTTGTCATTTTGAAAATTTTGTCCTAAAAACAGGTTTTTTGGCTCAACGCGTAGCGCGTCGACGCGTGCGCTTAAGATTGGGACACTTGCTGGAGGAAAACTCTACATTTTTGGGTTTTTCATGATGAATTATACATGCTCAGCTATTGCCAAAGCATTTCATTAAGTTCTGGGTGATCAAAAGGCTCAAAACCACCATGAAAATCACCTTTCTGCCACCTTTCGCAACAGCAGGAAGTACTTCCGGGAGAATGACATTTTGAGGGGGCAAATGAGTTCCAAATTGCAAAATTCCACTTGGGCTAGATAGATGACATCTAGGGATTTATAACCAGCTATTGTGAGCTTGATTTGGATTCCAGGAAGTGCCCCATAAACAGGTTGAAATGCGCGCAGCGCATAGGGCTCAGGCGCGCGGCGCACAGGGTTTTCTGGCAAAATTTTCATCTTCAGCTCAGGAAATGCAACCAGTTTGACCAGTTTTGACTTGTGATGTGATTTTTTCACTCCTCTTGATGTAATTAATGAAAAATTATGTTATTTTGACACTTAGTTACTTATTCTAGAAGATTCATTCACTAAAACATGAAAACCTAGTGAATGAATTTGTTTCCTACCTTATAGAGGCAAGTTGTTTTGACTGCCTAGATTGTAGTGCGTTGTTTAGAGTTGGTTGAAACAGCTCCAAGGATGATGAGCTCAACCCCTAGAGGCAAGGGAATGGGTTGTCTTGCCTATAATATGTATTTTCTTAGTCATTTTCAGGGTTGGACTCTTGGGAATAGATTGACACTCTATTGTACATATTTTATCTGCATTTTTGGCAAAGGAAAGACCAGGGTTTTGCAGCACTATTTGGGATTCATGTGGCTTTATGTGTCGATGGTGTGCTTCTTTCAGTATTTGTAAGTTGTTTATGTGTATCACTTTCCTTCTCTTATCTTCTGCAATTGAACAAATGAAGTGTTAAGGTAGAATCCATAATTTGCTATGCTCTACCTTTAAGTTTGTTTGATTTTACATGTTTTCATTTGTTTATGGAGAATCCTTGAAAGTTTCTTGCTCTCCTTAACTTCTCACCAGTCAGATCTAGCCATTCATTCTCTTTAAAGGCATCAAAGAAATCGCCTATCTTGCCCCAAGTAGACCTCTGCAAAAACTGTGCTTCATCCGCGCACCCAAAATTGCCTTTCCTTTGAATTCAACAAAACTTCAAAAAATCAATTTCAAACTCCTTGTACTTCATACCTAGCCTAAAATTAGTTATAAATTTAGTCATCTCAACCTCATTGATTACCTTTTTCCGAGATTGACTTGGAGAGAGCCCTCTCCTGTCCTCGTAGGGCTAGCTACGAGGCTGAGCATGGTTTGATGTAGCCTTGAGTTTTACCTTATTTAAGCCTAAGGCAGATTTGAGTGCTAACAGACACCATAATACACTGAAAAAAACTAAAATCCATCAAAAAAATGTTGCTACCTTGCTCCTTAATATCTTTTTTGTTGTAATCCTTTGGCCCTCTGACCTAGCTACTTGCTTTTTCTCCCTTATCTAGCATCAAAATCCTAGATTTCCCAAAACTCACTTGAGCCTAGCTATGTAGCCTAAAATCCTTTACATCTCAATCATCTACTAGTTGTGATTCCATAGAGAGAGCCCTCTCTAGTTTTGTAGGGTTAGCTACCAAACTAAAAGCTTAGTCTGTAGTTACCTCCATCGATTCCTCTTAGCCTAGGACATTGTGGGGGATAACATTTTAGCATCGTTGCCAAGGAAATGATTGTTATATCATTCCTGGGGTTAGTTCTATTATTGCTTTCAAGACTAGTTGTTTGGGTGACATATTCTAGTATCCAAAGGAAGGTTGATTTAATTAATTGCATCAAGTTCAAGGCATAAAAAAATTTGGCTCCTAAAAGATTCACGAGGCCAAATCCCTACCCAAATCCACCTACTATTGTTTAGGATCTAGAGAAGTTACTTAAGAAACTCAAAACTCCTATTGCTGAAAGTGAACCTAGAAAGTTCGTAAAAACTAAATCTCTACTGGATCAATTATTAACTATTGAAGATACTTATTTAGATGTTCAATTTGAGTAATACTTGTTTTGATCTAAAGCTGATTCTTCCCTTTCAAAAGTGGTTTTTGATCCTGTTAGCACCTAAGTCTGCCTTAGGCTGAAAGAAGGCAAAGTTCAGGATAACCACAAACCACGCTCAGTCTGGTAGCTAGCCCTACCAGAACAGGAGAGGGCTCTCTTCGTGTCAGGCTCAGTGAATAAATAAAAAATATGGTCTGAGATGACTTACAATGAATATTGATTTTAGGCTAGGTAAATAGATATGGAACAAGAGACAATTTTTGATAAATGATTGAGTTTTCTGGGATGTATGGGACCAAAGAATAGCATGAGCAAAGAATTTAACACAAAGGTACAGATTACTTTGTGAGGCAAGATAGGCGGAAAGTCTAGCAATTAAATTTGAAATAATACGAAATGGAAAGATTGTTTAGGAGGATGAAAAGGGCATAAATACATGAACCATTTTCAATAGAAGAAGAACACAAAACGTGAAAATTTCCCAAAAGTGTGGAGGTTTTCCATTACACCAAAACCCACAGGTTTTGGTAAACATTACAAGTCAGTAACTAGGATCCCCAGGGTGGAAATTACAAAATATATAGACGTGCGGTGATTCTTCCAACACCCCCCCTCAAACGCAGCTCGAGGGAATCGAACCTGGGTCCAAGATCTCATACCATGTGGAGGCTTGTCGTTACACCAAAACCCGATGGTTTTGGTAAACATTACAAGCCAGTAACTAGGATCCCTAGGGTGGAAATTACGGATTCTATATAGGTGTGGTGATTCTTCCAACAAAAAGCAGAGAAATAAACATGAATTCTACCTTTTATTACTTAGAAACTTTCACTGGAAATGAATATCAATGAACTGTGAAACATAATGAAATACATATGAAAGAGAAAGAGAATACATTTGCTAAACTCACACCATAGGAATCTCATGAACTAGAGCCGCAGCATTTCATTAATTCTCTGTCAAAATGTACAAGGAGTAACTGAGTTTCTCTCCCACAGTCTCCTAGAAATTCCAACCAACCATTTGCAAATGGTTTTTCATGCAATAAATAGACTTTGCAATCAGGAAATGGATCGACCAAAAGTTGGGGAGTTTTTTTTAAATCATTACAAACTAGAAATGAAAGGCTAACCATTAGTGACAGGTGCAGCGTTACAAAAATAACAAAATTGTAGCGTAGATTTTGTGGGTGACTGCTCGCCTTCCTTTTGCCACTTGGATAGAAGCCAACCTTTAATGAAAATGCTTTTTAAAATTTTCCTTAAGTGCCAAGAAAAATGTATTTTAAATGAATGGGCCCACTTGGAGAAAATCGCAAATCGAAATTTCGCGGAGCGGAAGTGATTTTGGCCTTTAGGTCTCTGTGCGCTGTGCCCAAAACTGTATGCATCGTGCTACTTTGGAAGTCATTTTGAGGTACTTTCTAAATTCCAAATTGTGCCAAAGTGTGCTTGATAGAAATTCCTGCCTGTCTACTTTCCAACTCAAGTGGAATTTCTAAATTTGGTGCTCATTTTCCCCTCCAAAACTTCAATCTCCCAAGACTGCTTCCTGTGTGTCAAAATAGGGGCAGAGAGGTCATGTTTTGAGTGTTTTTTACCTTTTGAGGACTCAAAACTTGCCCAAAATTCTTGGCCATGCACCAATAGTCATGATTTTTTATGCCAAATCTAAAAATATAAGTTTTTTGTAATTTAGAGCTCCCTGGCATAAGCGCGCGCCAGTGGCGCGACGCAGAGGGAGAAAAACCATGTTTTTGTACAAAAAATTGTTAAAAGACCAAAAATGCCCCAAATTTTTTGAAATTTGGGCTGGAACTTCTCTATGAAATGCCATGCTAGGCCAAAGAGGCTTTAGCTAAGATTCAGAGCTAATCGTTCTCTTTTTTCCTCTTTTGTCTTTTTGTTGCTTTCCTCAATTTCGCCTTCAAATTCCTTCTCCAAGCCTTGGAACTCATGTTACGTGCCCTGTAGTGATAAACCATATGCCTCAATAATGTTTTGTCCTTGTTGGCCTTTTCTAGCAGTCTCTCAAGGTGGATGTTGATCCACTCGAGCCAAGACTCTCGGTCATTATTAATCTCTTGCTCTAATGGAGTGAGCTCAATCCTCCTCTGTTGGGCAGATCAACGATTCTCGTGGATGTTTTGCAGCTCCATGATCTCTTGCTAGTTTTTGAGTTGTTTATTCCTATGCTCCAAGTACCTGATAATCCACTTAGCCCTCTCCAAATTGAGAGACAAGGCTTGGATCTCTGTTTGCTTCTCCTGGATGATCCTTCTAAGTTTAGCACTCTCCACATCTGTCTCATCATCATGAATGAGAGTGAAGTCAGCCTCTCATTCACCTGATGGCCCCTCGTCATACATTGGCTCCTTGTCCCTATCTTGTACCTATGTTGTTGATGTTGGAAGCGAGGCCCCTTCCACCCTGGGTGGAGATAACACTCGCTTTGATGCTGCGAACAAATGTCTAACGCCTCTCTGATATGTGATGAATACCGGCACACTAGTGGTCTCATGGTGCTCATACTGATGAGAAGGACCACCTATCTCATGTTTAACCTCTAATAATCCCTGTGAAGTGTTGAAGAGGTCACGGGAGATGAAATAATCCCAAGTAATGCCTTGTAATCCCAGTTGATGAACCACCAAAATCTTAATAAGAGAAAAATGATAAACATTGTTAAGTTGCTACTGAGGTGTTTTGTGCTACATGAAGGTGTTCATACTCTCTATTTCCCTGCAAATGAAATATGGGATGTTCATCATCAGTACCCTGGTAAAATGCATGAGCAACCTGATGTGATAAGCATATAAACGAGAGAACCTTCCCTCATAGCTGAAACATTTCATGCTTAACTTCATTAGTGGAGCATATTCATCTTTCAGATATCGGAATGGAAAGACTCTTTTGAGCTACCTCAAGAAACGAGCTTTAATGTATGGCTCATAATGCTGCCGATCAATCTTCTGTTTCTTGTGCCATGGTTCTCCAACGTTCTGTATGCCGGTTGCTAATGAGACAGATTCAGGTGTAAGTGTGAAGGTGACACTGGCTATGATAGCATGCTCTCCATGTAAGTGAAGCACAAAAAGATGAGCCAACTCATGATGAAATAAAAAACTAGCCACCTTTTGACAAAACTCAAAGCATGACAGATGCTGGAAACATGACATAGCAAGAGGGAAGGCCTGCAATTCTGTAAGGGTGGTTGGTTCTTCCCTAACATGTCTGCCACTTTTATGAGGTGTCCGGGGAGCCTGTTCTTCCGAGCATGAGTCACTTTGGGTTTCCATTTCATAATCCGATGAATACTTAGATGCCATGACTGTTGTACCAAATTCCTTGAAAAAAAGATGCTGCTATATATGGACTGTTCTTGGATTGCCCTTTAATGATGTATGAAAATCTATGTTGTTATGTAATATACTTGAATTCTGCCACCAAGGGGAACAATGCAAAAGGGACTGTTAGGAAGGGGAATAATATGAAGGGATTAGGGATTATGGGGAGAAATTTTGTTTAGGGACATGTAGGAGGGTATGGGAATTTATATAAGGTAGGGTTTTGGGGTTTTACATTTGACAAATGAGTGGAGGGGAAGGGAATAGGAGTTTAGTAATGTTTAGGGTAGGGAAAAATGGGAAAAATGGAATAGGGGAGAAGGGAACGATGGAAAGAAGGGAAAGACGAAAGGGAGGAGGAACCTTGGCATCAACACAATGAATTCGCAACCCTAAAATCAATGGTTTTGATGACTTTAAGTGGTAGGGTTTAAGAGTTTTTATTGCAACCATAAGCGGCCATAAACCATCATCATACTAACACAAAAATGGATGAGAAACCGAGATGTCGACCCTACCTGGAGAGTTCAAGGGATTGAAAGGAAATTTGTTGCAATTCGGAGCAAAATTAGGCCTCTATGTGTATGCGCCAAACAGCATACCCAGTGCGCATTGTTTGTGTGCACTGTACCTATGTTGTTCAACACTGTGTGGTCACGCCCAGTGCGCCGCGCCCCTCTGCCTGTGCGCCGTGCCTGTCAAAACACCTCCACCTTTGCCCAAAACACGCGCTAGCTATCACAATCACTTTGAAATGCTTCTTGTTGTCTTTAGTGTGCAAGATGACATTGAGTCTTATGAAAAATCTATATAAAGACATTGGAGTCATGGTTTTGATTTTTGTTTCTTCAAAACCCACTTTGGCAATGTTTTGTTTTGGCACTTTTTCCATGATTTAATGCAACTATGTATTTCACTTTTCCTTTTTAGATTTTTGACTAAAATGATGAAATTTTTGACACTTTTTTTTGCAGGGGTAGCTGACATGGAATTTGGCCGAGGAAACCATGATTGCACCTGAAGAGATCACCTGGACTTTTTGAAAATTATTACAAATGACACACTGTTGACTTTTCTTCAAAACGGAGTTTTGAAGAGTAGTCGTAATCTGTCAACATGACGATGAAAATATTTAAATCACAACTTTGTAAGGGCCTCCCTCTGGCCTGCATGGCTTTACTAGACATGGTTGAAGACCAAATTGACTAATCCCTAGACCTAATGACTGAAATGACTCTTTTCCATTAAAAGATAAAACATTGATTGTCATGGACTTTAATAAACATTGATGAAAAGACCTAAGCCAGCAGGTGCCAGACATGAGGGGTAAGGGGTAATGATTGACAAGACCTTCCATTAGATTATGGCATGCTGCTAGCGAAATGCAACTGAATGGATGGATTGAGACACCAAAAAAAAAATGAAATGCAGAAAGAGTTTTGATCTCTGACGGAGGACTGACAAGACTGACTCTAACATTGGCTCTAATGGGAGATGGTAGCTCCTTGGAGGTGCCAAGAACAATAGATCTCTAGAAGAGCGAGATAGTGCCTTTCGTCCATTGGGCTATGGAGTCATTATTTCGACAAACAACACAAGACTCTGACTCATTTATGAAACCAAAATGACCGAAAGCTGACTCAAATTTGATCTTGAAATGACTTGAAGACTGACTTGACAAACTCTAACCAAAATGAAATATAATGGTATTTACAATGATAGTGGAAGCAACGTCAACAACTCAAAAATGGTATTGCTTGAGTATCCGACCATCGATTGGCCCTCCTGGACAATCTTCCCCATTCATTTCCTTTAGAAGAAAGGAATTCTGACCCCGATATGCTGCAATCTTGAAGGGTCCTTTCCAGAGATTCTCGAACTTACCGTGCTTACCCTTTTCCTCATTCCTTACATCCCACTTTAGCACCACATCATCTAATTGAAATTTGTCCACCTTTGCTTTTCTGTCATAAATTTTCTTAATCTTCTCCTACAACTTGGACGTGTTTTGGAAAACTTCTTCTCTGGTCTGCTGCAAATGGACCATTTGATTCAATCTTCTCTCCATAGGATCATCTTCACTGCTGGCCTCGTAAAGAAGCTTGACTACTGGGGCTGCGAGAGAGGTAGGAAACACAGTATCAACTCCATAAACAAGCTCAAAAGGGGACATACCAATGGATTTCTTTTGACTGACCCGATCTGCCCAAAGTGCATTGACCAACCTCTTATGCTAACTCTTCTTGTTTATTTCCAGTAGCTTCTTAATGATGTTGACCAACGATTTATTAGAAGACTCCGACAATCCATTACCTTGTGGATGATAGGCAGTTGAGTGACCCAAAATGATGTGATATTTATGACAAAACTCTACCATCCTTTTTTATTTGAAAGTTGTTGTGCTATCAGTGATTAACTTATTCGGGCAACCAAAGCGATACAAGATGTTATTTTCAAGGAATGAAATAATTACCACATCTGTAGGTTGTTTGGTGGGAATTTCTTCGATCCATTTCATGAAATAATCTGTCACTGTGAGGATCCATCTATGTTGACCGGAAGAAGCGGGATGAATTTCACCAATGAAATCCAACCCCCATTACTAAAAAGGGGCACTCACCTCAATGGGCTTGAGTGGCAAAGGCTATAATTTCTGCCTTCCTTCAAAAATCTGACACGTATGAGAGCTCTTGACCACCTTATATACATCAGCAAATAGTGTTGGCCAATAGTATCCCGCTCTCAGGACTTTATTTGCTGTTGCTTTCCAAAAAAGGTGGCCACCACAATCTCCTTCGTGGAAATCCTCCATGACCTGCTTTACTTCTTTTTCCACCAAACAATTCAATATAACACCACCGGGATCTTTCCAATAAATTGCAGCATTTAGAATGCAAAACTTGGCATCCTTCAATTTGAAAGTTATAGCTTTATTTCTAGTCATGCCGGGCGGTGGTGACAAATTTTTAAGCACATATATGATCTCTGAATACCACGGAGAAAGAGCAAACATTTCAGATACCTGAATTGGTGAACCTTCCTCATTCTCATTGGACATAGAAGTGATCAGATTTATGTCTAAGGTATGCAAGTTTGATTCGGCCATTAACTTTGCCAATCCCTATCCTTTAACAAGCTTTGTGGGCTTTATGTCCACATCATACTCCAACAAAGCTGCAATCCACTTGCCTCATCTCCCTTCGAGATCTGTCTGCACTAAAACATCTTTGACAGCAGCATTAGGAACATAAGCGAAAATACGAGAATGCAGAATATATACCCGAAAATATTTCAACACTTTCACAAGTGCAAGGGCTTGCTTCTCAATGATGTTGTATTTTAAGGCTGCATCTCTTATGGCTCGACTGAAGAAAGAAATTGGTCTTTCGTGATCATCTCTTTTCTGCAACAACACAACTTCCATAGTATGCTCCGAAGCAAATGAAAACAATATAAAATCTTGAGTGTAGTCTGGGCTTATTAGAACTGGAGCTAAAGAAAGAGCCAATTTGACTAAATTGAAAGATTTTACAGCCTCTTCCATCCATTTCACTTGGTTTTCCTTCTTAATCATGTTTGTAATCTCTCTTAGGTGTTCAGCAAGATTAGGGAAAAAGCGGCGTAGAAAATTCATTTTACCATTGAAAGATTGAATCTCTTTCTTATTCCGGGACAGATCAATTTGTTGGATCACTTGTGCACGTGTTGGGTCAATACGAATGCCTTCTTTTGAGATAATGTGCCCGAGTAGTTTGCCTTCCTCCATGGCGAACAAGCTCTTTTTTGGATTCAACGACAGACCATATTTTCGGAACTTTTGAAAGACAGCTTTCAGATGGTAGATGTGTTCTTCATCAGATTTGGAAAACACCGTCAGATCATCTAGGTACACCACCAAAAAGACATCCTTCTCATTTGCGAAATCTAAGTCCATTGCACGGTGAAATGTGGCACCCGCATTCTTCAAACCAAAAGGCATTTTAGCGTAATGAAAAGTTCCCCACAGAGTGGTGAACACTGTCTTGTCTCGGTCATCTTCATGGACAGAAACTTGGTTATATCTAGAATAACCATCGAGTAGTGACATACGAGATGCTCCCACTACTCGCTGAATTATATGATCCATTTTAGGCAGTGGATAGTTATCTTTCAACGAAACTTGATTGAGATTTCTAAAATCAATGCACAAGTGAATCTCACCTGTCTTGTTTCGTACGGGCACCAAATTAGAGATCCAATCTGAAAATATGATGGGAACAATGGTTCCTGATTTGTACAACCTTTTTATCTCCTTTTCAATTGATGGTAGTAGCTTTGGATTTAGCCTTCTCAACTTCTGTCTGAAAGGTTTCTGATTGGGCTTAATAGGTACACTGTCTTGAATTATATTGGTATCATATGTCTTCAAGTTAGAATAGTCCCAAGAAAACACATCGGCAAATGAAGACAACAAACTGATATATTGGGGTTTTATCCTTTGTGGCAATGCTTTAGATAGTTTTACCATTTTAGGATTAGCAGTTGTTCCGACATTTACCTCTTCCACACCCTTCTCTATTGGGTGCAATGTTGGTTTGCGGGCTACATCATCTTGATCAAAGATTTCTTCTAAAGGTATCAAGCCTTCAGGAATAATGTTATTCTTTAGCTGCAACACATCCATTTGATTGATCTACACATCATCTTTACCATTATCTTTACCATCATCATTTTCTACATCAATTGAGGTTTCTTTGAACTTACCTTTGTTTTGCAGAAAATCATCAATCTCCTCATCATCTTGGAAAACTTGCCAATATCTCTGATTGTATGGGACAGTCGGACGATGCTTGACATGGATTTCTAATTTATTACTAGAGTTCATTGGGATCTTCAAACTACTTGCTGCCTTAGCAAGAGCATTAGCAATGCTATTTTGCACACGAGGCACACATGTCAAGGTATATTTTGAAAATAATTTCAAGATGTCTAGAACTGCATTTCGGTAAGCCCACATCCGAGGATGCTTTGCTTGATATTCACCTCTGACCTACTTAATCACCAATTTAGAGTCGCCATATACTGCAATCCTCTTAGAATTAAGCTTTCTTAGAATTTTTAGGCCAACAATTAGAGCTTCATACTCAGCTTCATTGTTTGAAAAATCAAAAGCTAATTTGTAAGAGAATACCCACACGTTACTAGGCACTTTGTTCGGGGTGGAGAAAGGACTGCGTACCCAAATACCAATTCCAGTGCCATCATTTCCCACTGCTCCATTGAGATCCATGGTCCACAAACCTTCTTCCTCTTCTTGCAAGTGCTGAAAATCTGCTTGTTGTGCTTTGTCTTCTTGTTGTCCATTACTTTCAGCTGATCGCTCAACGGTGTTCTGCTGTTCTTGTCCTTCTTTCTTTAAAACTCCTCTGAAATTTTCTGCTATTTCCCGAATATTTTAGGCTTCTACTAACTGACTATCGATATCATTGAAACTATCAGAATACAAAATGAAAGACTCTAAAGCTATATGTACATAATTATTCGGATAATTTATTGGTTTCTCCTTGCTTGTAATCATGTATTTCATTTTTTGTTACCGATACAGTTTCCTCATTTGGCCAAACACTGAATCGTTGCATAGGAGAAATCTAGTTGTAGTGTCCTTTTCAATTTTTCTACCCAAGACCTGGAAAGAAGCATGCCAAACCTGGGAGGAATATCTACTACAACAATATCCATCAAAACATTCTTCATTGGGATTTGATCCAGACTCACAACCAAGTCTTTGATGAGCCCGATACATCTTACTCTACTGGAATCAAACAAATAGAGATCATGGTATTTGCGGGTGATGTCCAAACCCAACTTATCCATGATATCCTTGGGCATGAGATTGTGAGAAGCTTCAGAATCGAACATGGCATTATGTAACACAAAATGATGAAATCTTAAACTAATATAAAAAGGTGGCACATCATTATCTGGAGACTCACCATTCGATGCTGGCCCAAAAATCATTTCGGGTTGATCATCTTCTACATTCACCATGTCAGACATTGGCTCAAAATTCAAAATTTTAGACACTTGCCCTCTATAACTGTCGTTCTTCATTATTTCAATCAAGGGAATGGATACCTTCAATTTAGAAATTTCATTCTCTAAATTAAAAGAAGAAATATTTTCTACCTCTTTGACTAGGATTTCTTTCCTTTCCTTTTCTTTCGATGCAATTGGCTGATTTGATTTTTCTACTGATGGTGATTTGCTGCTATCCGGATCAACTGCCTCCTTTGCTTTCCTTTGTGCAACTGATGAATCATTCTTTGATGCCTCAACGTCCTTCCTCTTCTGAATTGGTTTAACCAGCACGTCTCTGTTTCTATGTGAATATCGTTGTTGCTGGGTGGACAGAGCATTCATATAGACTCTTTGGTACTCATCTGATTCTTCCTCCAAAATGGTGTCATTTGCTAGAATGAAATCTGCATGTTTGTGTGCAGCTGAACTTTCTGCATACTCCTCATCCTCAGTAATATAAATAGGCAGATCATCAAGAGTAAAGAAGTGGTTTTCTTCACCTATTATATTCACGTCCTCATCTAACTCCAGTCCATGCACAAAATTTTGTTGCAAAGGTGGTTGTACTAGCTGATGTGCTGTTTGATCTTGGGCTCGCTAATATCTCTACGTTATTCTATATTGTGGCTATTGCTGGCCATGGAAGTTAGGATTTCTAACTTGTGGCTCAGGTTTTTCAAGTTTCACCCTTTCAAGCATCTGCTCTACCTTCCGGAGTAATTGGTCTACTGAGGAAGATTCTTCTTTTACGGTGACCTTCTGTTCTGCCTTTTCTCTAGCCCTCTCGGTTAGCAGATTTGCTTCAATGCTGACCACAATCTTCTGCGTGTCTTCCATTATGGCTAGTTCTCTCTCTCTTAATTGATAAGCCATGTCAGCATCAAAACTATCCGGAAAGTTCACCATGGCTAGCCCCACAGGTGGCCTTAGATGATCGGGAATTTCATTATAAACAAAATTGAATCTAATGCAGTAGTCTTGGACTGACTCACTAGCGTTTTGTTTGATTTGCTCATATTCAGCCAGAAGTTGGAGAGGATTCTTTTTCACTTCCTAGCGGCCTAAAAATTGTCTTTGCGGGTCAGCCAAGGTAGCGATACGTGCAGCTGGAAAACCTCTGAACCATTTCCTCACTTCACTTGCAAATGCCTGTACAAAGAGTCTCATTTCCACATTCTCTACATCGATCTCGTGAAGGTCACAGAAATTTTCCATTCTGTCCACATGTTGCTGAGTGGTAATGATGTTAGGAGCGCCATCAAACAATGGGATTTTGCTTTAATCTATGGGAATATCATCTAAAACTTGAGGTAGTGCAAGAGGTGCAAAATGAGCAGCCATCACTCTTGGTAGGTTTGGTTTTGGAGGTGTTGGAGGAGTGTGTGCAGTTTGTAGGGGATTAAAAGTTGGAGTTTGAAGCTGTGCCACAATATAATTATCAATTGACTAGTTAGCCCTTTCAGTTTCTAAGTCTACAAGAAACTGTGGATTGAGGACAGTAGAGTCAACCGCCCTTTTGGATTTGGTCTCCAACAATGATATTTCAAACTGGTCATCAAAATCTAGCTCTTCAAGATACTCAAAAATGTCGGGACATGAATGGGATTTAAACACGGGAGATATAGAGCTCTCTTGACGACAAGTCTTGGAATCAAATTGGGATTTTCGTAGATGTGAGGAGGATTTGGATCTGGATTAGCTCTAGTATATCTTCTAGAAGCCAGCGCGCTATTAAAAAAAAATAAAAAATCAAAAGGACATGAACAACTTACTCAACCTACCAAATCCTAAACTTATCATCCAAAAGCTTAGAAGTATCAGAAGTAAGGGGTGTTTGTAGGTTAAGCCTGCCGTTTACGCAACGAAGAAGACTAACAAACAAAAATTTCATTCCCCAGTGGAATCACCACTATGTTAGCACCTAAATCTTCCTTAGGCTGAAAGAAGGCAAAGTTTAGGGTAACCACAAACCACGCTCAGTCTGGTAGCTAGCCGTACAAGAACAGGAGAGGGCTCTCTCCGTGTTACGCTCAGTGAATAAATAAACAATATGGTCTGAGATGAGTTACAATGAATATTGATTTTAGGCTAGGTAAATAGACATGGAACAAGAGGCAATTTTTGATAAATGACTGAGTTTTCTAGGATGTATGGGACCAAAGAACAACATGAGTAGAGAAATTAACACAAAGGAAAAGATTACTTCGTGAGGAAAGATAGGCAGAAAGTCTAGCAATTAAATTTGAAATAATGTGAAATGGAAAGATTGTTTAGGAGGGTGAAAAGGGCATAAATACATGAATCCTTTTCAATAGAATAAGAACACAGAACGTGAAACTTTCCCAAAAGCAGTGCAATAAACATGAATTATACCTTTTCTTACTTAGAAACTTTCACTGGAAATGAATATGAATGAATTGTGAAACATAATGAAATACATATGAAACAAAAAGAAAATACATTTCCTAAACTCACACCATAGGAATCTCATGAACCAGAGCCATAACCTTTCATTAATTCTTTGTCAAAATGTACAAGGAGTAACTAAGTTTCTCTCCCACAGTGTCCCAGAAATTCCAACCAACCATTTGCAAATGGTTTTTCATACAATAAATAGACATTTCCATCAGGAAATGGATCGACCCAAAGTTGGGGATTTTTTTTTAAATCATTACAAACTGGAAATGAAAGGCCAACCATTAGTGACAGGTGCAACATTACAAAAATAACAAAATTGTAGCATAGATTTTGTGGGTGACTGCTCCACTTCCTTTTGCCACTTGGATAGAAGCCAACCTTTAATGAAAATGATTTTTAAACTTTGCCTTAGGTGCCGAGAAAAATGTATTGTAAATGAACAGGCCCACTTGGAGAAAATCGCAAATCAAAATTTCGCGGAGCGGAAGTGATTTTGGCCTTTGGGTCTGTGTGCGTCGCGCCCAAAACAGTATGCATCGCACAACTTTGGAGGTGGTTTTGAGGTACTTTCTAAAGTCCAAATTGTTTCCAAGTGTGCTTGCTAGAAAGCCCTACCTATCTACTTTCCAACCCAATTGGAATTTCCGAATTAGGTGCTCATTTGACCTTCCAAAACTTCAATCTCCCAAGACTGGTTCCTGTGTGTCAAAATAGGGGCAGAGAGGTCATTTTTTGAGTGTTTTTGACCTCTTGCGGACTCAAAACTTCTTCACCATGCACCAACAGTCATGATTTTTCATGCCAAATCCAAAATATAATCTTTTTGCAATTTAGAGGTCCCTAGCATAAGCATGCGCCAGTGGCACGACGCACAGGGAGAAAAACCCTGTTTTTGTACAAAAATGCCCCAAATTTTTTGAAATTTGGACTGGAGATTCTCTATGAAATGACATGCTGGGCCAAACAGGCTTTAGCCACGATTTGGAGCCGATCTTGCTCTTTTTGCCTCTTTTGTCTTTTTGTTTCTTTCCTCAATTTCGCCTTCAAATTCCTTCTCCGAGCCTTGGAACTCATGTTACGTGCCCTATAGTGATAAACCATATGCCTTGATAATGTGTTGTCCTTGTCAACCTTTTCTAGCAGTCTCTCAAGGTGGATGTTGATCCACTTGAGCTAAGACTCTCGGTCATTATTAATCTCTTTCTCTAATGGAGTGAGCGCAATCCTCCTCTACTGGGCAGATCGGCGATTCTCGCGGATGTTTTACAGCTCCATGATCTCCTGCTGGTCTTCGAGCTATTTATTCTTCTGCTCCAAGTACCTGATAATCCACTTGACCCTCTCCAAATTGAGAGACAAGGCTTGGATCTCTGTTTGCTGCTCCTGGATGGTCCTTCTAAGTTTGGCACTCTCCACATCTGTCTCATCATCATGAATGAGAATGAAGTCAGCCTCTCATTCACCTGATGGCCCTTCATCATGCATTGGCTCCTTGCCCTTATCCTGTACCTATGTTGTTGATGTCAGAAGTGAGGCCCCTTCCACCCCGGGTGGAGATAACACTCACTTTGTTGCTGCGAACAAATGTCTAATGCCTCTACGATATGTGATGAATACCGGCACAATAGCGGTCTCATGGCCCTCATACTGATGAGAAGGACCACCTATCTCATGTTCAACCTCTGATAATCCCTGTGAAGTGTTGAAGAGGTCACGGGAGATGAAATCATCCCAAGTAATGCCTGTAATCCTAGCTAATGAACCACAAAAATCTTAATAAGAGTAAAATGATAAACACTGTTAAGTTGCTGCTGAGGGGTTTTGTGTTGCATGAAGGTGTTCATCCTCTCTATTTCCCTGCAAATGAAATATGGGATGTTCATCATCTGTACCCTAGTAAAATGCATGAGCAACCTGATGTGATAAGCATATAAATGAGAGAACCTTCCCTCACAGCTCAAATATTTCATGATTAACTTCATTAGTGGATCATGTTCATCTTTCAGATATTGGAATGGAAAGACTCTTTTGAGCTGCCTCAAGAAACCGTCTTTAATGTATGGCTCATAATGCTGCCGATCAATCTTCTATTCCTTGTGCCATGGTTCTCCAACGTTCGGTATGCCGGTTGCTAATGAGACAGATTTAGGTGTAAGTGTGAAGGTGACACCGGCTAAGATAACATGATCTCCATGTAAGTGAAGCACAAAAGGATGAGCCAACTCATGATGAAATCGAACACTAGCCACCTTTTGACAAAACTAAAAACATGACAGATGCTGGAAACATGACATAGCAAGAGGGCAGGCCTGCAATTCTGTAAGGGTGGTTGGTTCTTTCCTAACATGTCTGCCACTTTTATGAGGTCTCTAGGGAGCCTGTTCTTCCGAGGATGAGTCACTTTGGGTTTCCATTTCATAATCCAATGAATGCTTAGATGCCATGACTGTTGTACCAAATTCCTTGAAAAAGCGTTGCTCCTGTATATGGACTATTCTTGGACTTCCCTTTAATGATGTATGAAACTCTATGTTGTTATGCAATAAAGTTTAATTCTACCACCAAGGGGAACTATGCAAAAGGGACTGTTAGGAAGGGGAATAATATGAAGGGATTAGGGATTATGGGGAGAAATTTTGTTTAGGGACATGTAGGAGGGTATGGGAATTTATATAAGGTAGGATTTTGGGGTTTTACATTTGACAAACGAGTGGAGGGGATAGGGAATAGGTGTTTAGTAATGTTTAGGGTAGGGAAAAATGAAATAGGGGAGAAGGGAATGATGGAAAAAAGGGAAAGATGAAAGGGAGGAGGAACCTTGGCATCAACACAATGAATTCACAACCCTAACAGCAATGGTTTTGATGAATTTAAGTGGTAGGCTTTAAGAGTTTTTATTGAAACCATAAGCGGCCATAAACCATCATCATACTAACACAAAAATGGATGAGCAATAGAGATGTTGACCCTACCTGGAAAGTTCAAGGGATTGAAAGGAAATTTGTTGCAATTCAGAGCAAAATTGGGCCTCTATGTGTATGTGCCTCGTAGCATACCTAGTGCGCCACGCCGTTTGTGTGCGCAGCACCTGTGTTGTTTAACACTGTGTGGTCGTGCCCAGTGCGCCGCACTCCGTCAGTGCACCACGCCCCTCTGCCTGTGCGTCGCGCTTGTCAAAACACCTCCACCTTCGCCCAAAACATGCGCTAGCTCTCACAATCACTTTGAAATGCTTCTCTTTGTCCTTGGTGTGCAAGATGACATTGAGTCTTATGAAAAATCTATATAAATACATTGGAGTCATGGTTTTGATTTTTGTTTCTTCAAAACCCACTTTGGCAATGTTTTGTTTTGGCACTTTTTCCATGATTTAATGCAACTATGTATTTCACTTTTCCTTTTTAGATTTTTGACTAAAATGATGAAATTTTTGGCACTTTTTTTTGCAGGGGTAGCTGACATGGCATTTTGCCAAGGAAACCATGACTGTGCCTGAAGAGATCAATTGGACTTTTTGAAAATTATTACAAATGACACACTGTTGACTTTTCCAAAATAGAGTTTTGAAGAGTAGTCGTAATCTGTCAACATGACGATGAAAATATTTAAATCACAACTTTGTAAGGGCCTCCCTTTGGCCTGCATGGCTTTATTAGACATGGTTGAAGACCAAATTGACTAATCCCTAGACCTAATGATTGAAATGACTTTTTTTCATTAAAAGATCAAACATTAACTGTCATGGACTTTAATAGACATTGATGAAAAGACCTAAGCCAGTAGGTTCCAGACATGAGGGGTAAGGGGTAATGACTAACAAGACCCTTCCGTCAGATTATGGCATGCTCCTAGAGAAATGCAATTGAGTGGATGGAGTGAGACACTTAAAAAAAATGAAATGCAGAAAGAGTTTTGATCTCTGACAGAGGACTGACAAGACCGACTCTAACAGATGATATTAGGTATGATTCCTACCTCCCTTCTACTAAGTCTCTCCTTTACAAAATTGATCACGAGTTGTGGTTAAATTTTGATAAACATAAAAGCTTACCAAACCAACTTCAAATTGCTACCGAGAAAGCTTACATTGAATTCCAGCTTGAGAACTTGGCTATTACTTCATCCTCTACTTCATCTCCAAACTCATGAGCTACATCATCTATCATTGTTAGTTTATCACTATCGCCTCTAGTGTCATCATCTCCATTAACACAACCTATTGTAATACCTACACAACCCATTGTAGTACATCTTCTACCTCCTCTAGTGGTCATGGAACGTTTTTCTCCTTTACTATTCCCTGGTCAACTTGTCGTCCTACATTAGAACTATGGTCAAAGACTCCCTCTTTTTTATGGAACATTAGAGATTACAACCCAGCAACATGTTGACAAACTGATAGATTTTATTGAGCTTGAAGAGGTTGATGAGGAGGATGAAAATATGAGAATCATAGCTCAGATTTTTTCCGGAGATGTGAAGAAATGGTTTCACAGTTTGGAAGCTAATTCCATCAATAGTTCCCAGCGGTTGATAGAGTTATTCTTAACTCGGTGGCAGGAGAAGAAAAATCCATTACAGATTTTTGCTAAGTACAATGCTATGAAAAGAAACCCAAATGAGACAGTGCAAGGGTTTACAACATAGTTTAGTTTGGTTTATAATTCCATTCCTAATGAGATCAAACTTCCCCCTGGTTTAGCCCTCCTCCACTATCTTGATGCCTTCGATCTAGACATGGCATATCAGCTTAGGGAGAAGGATCTTGCAAGTTTGGAAGAAATACATCACAATGTTGTAAGTGTGGAAGCCAATTTTCTTATCAAAAAGTCCAAAATCAAATCGAAGAAACCTGAGAAGAAAGTCACCATTAAGGAGGAATCATCTTCTTCTTCTAAGGTAAAGCTTGACACTTTGATTAAAAAAATGGAAAGTATGATGGAAATAATTACTATTGCTGATAGACAAGTGGAGCGTTTGATAAGGAATCCAAACTACAGGGGCCAACAACAATCACATTTCTGAAATAAGCAGAAAGAACAAAAAAATCAGGATCCTCAAGGACAAATCAAAACACCATTTCAGCAAAACTACACACAAGGCATGGAAGATTATGAAGAAGAAATTGTTGAGGCTAATAATTTTTTTTAGGAAGATGAATCACCTACCTTTTTTACTGAGGAAGATCATTTTTCTTAGGAATTAATAACACCGATTGATCAACGACTTGTCCTTGCCAATGATGATTCATGGGAAATGCAGACCAGAGAGTATCAAAGGGGATATCAGAATGCCCTCAACCATTTGGAGAAACAATACAACTTGAGGAGAAGAAATGTCCTAATGACATTACAGCAGAAAAGGAAGAATGTTCAGAAAGATGCACAAGATAAAGAAGAAGCCCCTATATATCAAAACAAAGAGAAAGAAATTGTCATTCTAAGTCGAGATAAAAATAATGAAGCGTCCACCAGCAATATGAGGAATGACAAGAAGGTTCAAACTGAAAGTCATAAAAACGAATATCAAGCCAAAGGACAGCCTGAAAGGAAGGACACTATAGAAAAAGAGGTATACAAACAATCTAATATTTTTAGCTTAGAGAATGAAATTTCCAAATTCAAGGTTTCAATTCCTCTAACTAAACTATTTAACAATGGAAAGTACAAATTCGACATTACTAAGATGTTGAAAGTAGATCAAATGTTAGATATTGTCAATGTTGTCAATGATGAGCCTACAATTTTATTTGGTCCAATGGTAGAGGGAAGTCCTAAGGATAATGAAGTTCCCCCTTTCTATCTTAGTTTGAAACTCCATGAGTTTATACTCCATAATTCCATGTTAGATTCAAATGCCTCACATAACCTGATGCCAAAATCTATTATGGACAAACTAAGATTAGATATTACTCGACCTTACCATGATTTGTATTCTTTTGATTCAGGGAGATTCAAATGCCTTGGCCTTATTAAAGATCTCGTAGTGTCCCTCGACCAAATCCCAGCCAAAAATGTATTGATGGATGTAGTGGTCATTGACATACCTCCACGGTTTGGCATGATGCTTTCACAATCTTTGGGGGGAAGTTGAAAGGAACCTTGTAACTTTATTTTTCATATGCTACTATACCAATATTTGGGTAGCTCAGAAAAACATAATGGGATAAGAAGATGAAAATCATGATTAGTAGCAAAGAAAGACCAAATAATCACCCTATCCATGATGTACATATTGATCTAAAGTCTTTCATTTCGTATAGTGATTTGAATCTAGTTGATGAAGATAGTCAAATTGTTCATATTTCAAAAGTTTTGGATGTCATAAGTAGTGTACAAGAAGATTTGATTGCAGAAAAACAGGAAAATGATACTAAAATTTTGCAGCCAGAAATTTCATCTGAAGAGATTATTGAATTTGTTCCAGAAACTTAGATTGTTGAGAGAGTAAGTCATCCTCCATAAAATCAGAAAGATCAGTCCTCTAAAATTTTGTTTACCAATGAGGAATAAGGTCTTTGGACCATGGAGTTTGATGGTGCATTAGGGAAGGAAGGAGTTGGAATTGGAATGTGGATTCATGGCCCCTTGCATATGTCATGTAAAATTCCTCGAAATGTAATATTAAGTTCTTATAAATTGGATTTTGATTGCTCGAATAAAGAGGTGGAGTATGAATCATTTATTGGTGACCTTAAAGTTCTGAAAAAATTGGGTGCAAAGAGAATTTCAGTTTATGGTGACCCCAAGTAAAAAATTAAATAGGTAAAAGCGAAGTACTAGGCCAAGCATTGAAGGATGTGAGCTTATAGAAATGTTGTCCTTGACATTGTTAAGACTTTTTCAGATTATATTTTATCTTTGATCCCTAGAACTCAAAATGTGATGGCTGATTCTCTTGCTATTGTAGCAAGTATGGCTAATATTCCTACCCGTTCAGGTAAGAAGTATTCAATTCATGTCAAACATGGCCCAACTATCCCTGAAAATATGAGATATTGGTAGTTTTTTTTGGATGACAAACAAATTAATAACTTTTTGCAGATGGAGGATGAATTTCTGAATTCCCATATTGATGATACATATGATGAAGGTGATCATGAAATTGAAGCAATAGAGGTTGAAGTGTGGGAGTTCAAAGAAATAACATTCCACAAGGTCTTGTACCTTTGGAAGAGTTATTTGAGCATAATGATGTTGCTAAAAAGCCCACCATGGTCCCTATAGAAAAAGGTCTTGAGGATGTAAACATTGGTACAACAGATAAGACCAATATGGTCAAATTATCAAAGTCTCTATCTCCTCAGATCAAAAGTAAGTATATTTCTTTGTTGATAGATTTTTCTGATGGATTTTCTTGGGACTATTTAGATTTAAAGTAGTATGATAAAAACATCATTTAGCACACTATACCGATAAAACCTGATAAAAATCTATTTCTCCAGAAGCTGAGGAGCATTAATCCTAAGTTGTTGCAATCCATCGAAAAAGAGGTAAATAGTATTTACAAATCGGGTATTATAGTTCCTATTCAATTTTCTGAATGGATGTAAAACCTTGTGCCGGTGAGAAAGAAGATCAGGGAGATTTGCCTTCATATTGATTTCCGAAATTTGAACAAAGTTTCCCTAAAGGAAAATTATCCCCTGCCAAAGATGGACCATATCCTGCAAAGGGTAGTTGTATCTTCTAGAATGTCATTTCTTGATGGATACATGGGCCATAATCAGATTTTACTGCACAAATATGATCAACTTAAAACAACCTTCACAACACCATGCGGTACATTTATGTATGCTAAAATGTCATTTGGATTAAAGAATGTAGGAGAAACATTCCAACGGGCTATGGATATCTCTTCAGCCAATGAAAAGGATTCGTTTCTAGTCATTTATTTAGATGATCTTACAGTTTTTCTAAATTTGATGATGAACATTTACATCATATAAGGATTGTCTTTAGAGATGCAGAAGAATTGGCATTTCACTGAATCCTAAAAAGAGACTTTTCACCATGGAGGAAGGTAAGTTGTTGGGCCACATCATTTCCAAGGATGGCATCCAGATTGACCGTAAAAGAGTTGAAGTTATTCAACAGTTATATTTTCCGAGGAACAAAAAATAAATTTAGTCATTCAATGGGACAATTAACTTTTTAGGGAGATTCATCCCCAACCTCAGTGAACATTTGAGAGAGATGACAGACATGCTGAAAAAGGACAGCGAGGTAAGATGGTTTGAAGATGCCAAGAAGTATTTCAATGAAGTCAAATCTTCATTATATACTTCTCCTACTTTAATCGGTCCAAACTATACTTTAGATTTCATCATATTTTCATTCGCCTCGGAGCATACTTTAACAGCAATCTTGATGCAAAAGAAGGATCAGAAAAATGAACAACCCATAGCATTTTTTAGTCGAACAATAAGGGATGCAATACTAAAATACACCATCATTGAGAAGCAGGATTTGTCTTTGGTAAAAGCACTGAAAGACTTCCGAGTATATATTCTGCATTCTCATACTATAGCTTATTTCCCAACAACAGTAGTAAAGGAAGTCCTTATGGAGACTGATCCAGAAGGTAAGAGAGGAAAATGGATAGTAGCAATGTTAGAATATGATCTAGAAATAAAGCCAAAAAAGCTCATTAAGGGATAGGGGTTGGCCAAACTCAGGGATGGATCTAATTTTCATGCGTAAGATATCAATCTGATCACTGCCCTTTCCAAAGGAGAAGCAGAAGATTCACACCTATAGGTGTCAGATATGTCCACTTCATCTCCATGGTACTCCAACATAGTTTATGTATTGAAACATTTAAATCCTCCATCGGAAGTGCCCAAAGGTAAAAGTAGGACATTAAAACTGAAAACTTCAAAATATTGTGCTCTTGATGGTGTTTTGTTTTGGAAAGATCTGGGTGCTGTATTGTTCAACTGTCTTGTTGAAAATGAAACTAAGGATGTAATGATTGAGTTCCATAAAGGAGATTGTGGTGGCCACCTCTTTTGGAAAACCACAGCCAACAAAATATTGAGGCCTGGGTTTTATTGACCTACTATTTTTACAGATGTGTACAAAACACTAATGAGCTACCATGAGTGCTAGATTTTTCAAGGAAAAAGACAACTGCTTCCATTTCCTTTGCAGCCAGTTTCAGTCTCAACTCCATTTCAAAAGTGGGGTTTTGATTTTGTTGGAGAAATACATCCTTCATCATCTACACAACACAAGTTGATCCTGACAGCCATGGTCTACTTTACAAAATGGATTGAAGCAATTCCAACCACGTAAGCTACTGATTTTGTTGTCACTTTTTTGATGGTGCTAGACCTGCCAACATGTCAAGGGGATCTCCTTGTTAAGAATTCCAAATTAGACCTCAGACCATTTGGTATAGGAGTCCCAGCTGTGGATGGTAAGGTAATGCCTTGACTGTGGTGTCGCACAGAGGAAAGTAGAATAACTTTGTCGACAGTAATGGTGTGACTGATGTAGTGAGTCAAGGAAGGTGTATGAGAGGTTCCAACACTTCGAAAGGGGGAGGAGGTGGAGGTGATTTCCAGGTTCAAAGGGATCAGTCCCAACTTAGCTAGGAACACACAACACAAAGGACATGCACAAATTCTAGTGGAGCAATCCGCTCGGATGCAGAAGCCACACCATACAAGGTAAGATAACACGTACAACACTCATGTATTATTCTGAGATGAGTGTGATGGTTTTTATAGCAAGGTTCAAGTGAAAGATCTGTCTGATGTCCAACAAAGTAGTCGACATGGACGGTGATAGCATTAACAACATATGAAACACATTAACAACAAGATTCATATAATTTCATGTGAATTAGTTCATACACAACTATGTAAGTTAAACATCACATATCATTAACACAATCGGAGTAGTCCAACTATAATAACAACATATGCATGAAAATGTAATGGCTTTATTATGTAAAGAAGTGTAATTCAAAATCATACAATACATCCATGTAAACCTATTATCCCCAATAGTGGAACATTACAGCCACATCCACCTGCACCTCCAAAGAGATGTACTAGCTCCATGTAGTGAAGAAGCCAAGGTGTGTTCCAATACTGTCCAAGCACTCTTCAAGATAATCTTAGTAGAAGCTTGGCTAACCAAAATCCTATTTAATGAGTTATGAAGGACTATTTATAGCAAAGGGTGGGGTGACCCTTGACATTCCCCTTTGTTACCATTCAACTACCCTCATGACTCTTCACCTACACTATGACTATTACATCCACTCCTGACACTTGAGTTACACTTGACATGACTCAACATTATAATGAACATGTACCCATGTGAAAAATGGGTTGGACAAGCCAAACTAGACATCATTGCTACTTAGACAACCATAGAAGTCCAACTGCTTGACATCCTCATGCCGTTCAATAGTGACATATTGATGCCAAGATTGGTAGTCCTTGAGAGTGTTTGCGTGTTCTGTTGTGAAATCCATCTGAAACTTGAACCTTGCCTCCATAGCATCTGTCTACACTAGTCAGGCTCCTCTATCCAACTCGTTTGTGAGAATGCACATCATTGTCTTTAGTGTGTCCAGACCAGAAACATATTTGCACATGATGTCTACATGAATAGGAAAGTTTGGGCTGGTGGCGGTGCGCATTAGCTCATCGAAGTATGAGTCGAGCTCCTGTTGGACCTGCTTCTTTGTCTTTGCCTAAGTGAGGGTACCAAGTGATAGGATCATGTGAATGTGCACTAGAAGCTCCATGATTTTGAATAATCGTGCATGGGAAGCCTGTATGCTAGTGGTGAGTTGTGGTAGGTCTTCATAGTTTCGGATCTGACTTTGGATACTTGATTTCAGTTCGACCACATTGGCCTTAATCATCTTTATAAATGAAGCGGGGCTACCTTGTACTTCATTGTCCATGCTTGCATGTTATCAACAACAGTATGTATGTTCTTCAATATGCCTACTCGTCTTACAAATCGCTGCTACCATCCGTGGATATGAATGACTACCTGATGCATGGTACCAAAATTGGAGTACAATGCTTACATAACTATGTCCAAGGATAATACTTCATCTGGTATTCCCTTCTTCAGTTCATCTTGAGAGGACATTGTCACCAAGTCTCCTCCTTGCTTGGCCACCTATAGTTCCTTCACCATTCTCTCATTCTCAGCTATGAGAAAATGAACAATTGAGTTGGTTGCTTCGTCATACACTCTAGGTGCATCGCCAACGTAGCTGGATGCTTGTCCACATTACTCACGATCACTTGCTCTTCAAATTGCACAGGGGATGTTTGGTCTTCTAGATTCATTTTTCTCTGAGACTGTACAACTCTATGATGAGATTCCTCAAAGGAGATGTTGTGCATCTCTGCTTTTAGCTGACCACCAAGGATCTGAGTGCCTCCTTGATCATTCAAAACTTGCTCATCGTCTAGATGCATTGAAGCAGGTCCGTCAACCTCTCTTTGGTGAGGCATGAGGTCAGTGTCCTGTTCCAACTCCTACTGCTCCATGTTTGTATTCAACTATTCAAGAGCCTGTTCTATCTCATGAGAAAGGTCTTTCCCCTGTGAGGGTTCACCCTCTTTGGCTAATGCCATATGTTCAAAAGAATCAACTACTTGTATAGATGTTGCTTCATCTGTCTACATGTGTCGCACCCCCTGCTAAATCTGTTGTTCATGCTCTTCCTTCTCATGTTGGTGCAACTCTTGTTCTTTCCAAAGTTTCTCCCTCTGCTCATGCAACTCCTTCTCTTCTTCTTCCATTCTCTTCTTATCCCTTTGCCTTCACGTGATTCACTTGTCGTGCTACTACCCCTTTTGTTGAATAGTCATAACTGCTTGTTCTACAAGTGGATTTTCTCGAAACTTGCAACTTTGTTCCTCCTCCATGTGGTCGATAATCTTTCTCTTCCCTTTGTTGCGCATAGGTATGCTTGGCTCCATTGTTTCTCCTACTACTACTACTAGTGTTCTCCATGATGTTGCTTCATGTTGTAGTGCTAACCACTCTATGGCAAAACCAACCTATTCATTGGGTATGGAGTAATTGTTGCAATATCTCCATGGGTCCTCTTCAGCCCAATGAAATGCCCCATGGATCCAATTGAACTCAACTAACATGTAGTGATCCTTCACAATGCAATGTGGGTCATATTAGCTAAAGCTTTAGAGGTCGAACAAGTACTTCTTCATATGTTCAGCTTCAACATCCACATGCTTGATGCTTTGGATCTCGTATAACCCAATCCGCAATGGAAGAGTTGGCCAAGGTACCTTCTTCTTCCACTACAACCTAGTTGTTAATCCTGCTGAGATATGATATGCTACTTCCTGCTTGACAAACAAGTCCAATGCAAACTTTGGCAGAACATGCATAGACTTCTCTGCACCGAACACTCGAATGAACGTGCCATCCGATGAGACATACCAATATGTTATGCCTAACAATGCCTTCATCAATTCTTCTAACATCCAGGGTGGATCTTGTTTGAATATGAACCTATACACCGGGATACAAAGATGGTTAGACAGTCATATGATCACTCCTCTAAAGCTGCACTCAGACAATAACTTGAAATACATGCCCACAGCAGTCTCTACTAGTGACCATGCCCACTCTAAGATCAGGAACTTATGTCGGGCACAGACTACACCTAGAATGTAGGCAAACATGTAAATATCTGCATGCATGCCTTCGGGTGACTGTCGAGCCTTCATGACTTGCTCCTTCAGCTGATGAGCCGGTATGCCAGACCAGATGCATGGTGTTCCTTCTCTAGCCAATTGGTCCAATGCGACCACCCAACTTTGAGGGAAGGTCTCAGTGCTCTATTGATATACCTTCCTCAATATCTTCAACTTATAGATCTAATTGGGGGTCATCCTAAAATGAGTTGGCTCCTTTAGAAATCCTTCAGAATGTCTCTAGAGTTACCTCTACTATTGGGCAAGCTGAATGGGGGAGTAATGATAGTCATGGGCTCATACATCTGATACATCTCACTATAATCTCATGCCTAGAGGGCTGAAAGATTCATCCCACTGACACTGCTAAAGGTTATCATCTCGGGGTCAGTGTGAGAGACGATCCAGTGAATCATGTCTGTGCATGGAAATGTGAGGTATCTACACGCAATCCACTACAAGCCAGACTTATGAATGTTCCCATACACCTGACAGTCTTCAAGGTCTTCCCCAAAAGTACCTGTGAATGTTTCATTCACCTCTTGCCACTTCAGTTTGAAGTCATTGTCTAGATACAACTTCATATCTTCGTAAATCGGCAGACCAGAGGAAACCTGCTCAGTTGCTGCTCGAGTTTCCATACCATTAGTGTCCTGAGATCCTATTCTCTTAGAACTCATTGAGACAGATGAACACTTGAAAGATTTGGAAACAAGCAACATGCATGGCAATAAATATGTCAGTGAAAAAAAAGCAAATTCGGGGAAGGAGACAATACATACCTGGGAAACTGATGAGAAATAATGCACAAATTTCATTGGGAAGCTGAGTGGTTGGCCACTAGAACTA
Source organism: Pinus taeda (assembly GCA_000404065.3). NCBI lineage: Eukaryota > Viridiplantae > Streptophyta > Pinopsida > Pinales > Pinaceae > Pinus > Pinus taeda. The sequence continues at coordinate 41,254 of APFE030632996.1, read as the reverse complement.
TGCAAAAGGCAATCTGGGCTGTCGGGGAGGCTGGAATGGCTACTAGATCTGTGAAATGCACAATCCAATTGGGAATCTGGTTGTTGGGATTACGCAATGTGTAATTCCAACTGGGAAGGATTACTGACCCAGGGATACATTTGCATAATTTCCTAGGCCGAGTAGCCATTTTCCTGCACGAATGCATAAAATAGTCTAGGAGGCTAGTGCTGTGCTAGAATGCATAAATTAGGAGGGGAAGCTGAGCCTTCCTTCTCCAAATTATGCAATGCAGCCTTGGTGAAGGCAGAGATCATGCCAAGGTTGGCCCGACTCACCAACGAGCAACTAAAAGAAAGTAAGTTAATGAAATTCATGGTGACACTAAGTGATAGCAAAAGTGATAAATAGTGTACAAAAGCCATCAATGGAAGATTCAACAAACAGATCAATATGCATGTGGGTGAGGTTGTTCGCCGATTGGGTGAACGTCCATGAAAAACAGTTTCATGCATACGATAATAGTGAGATAGCAACAAAAATTGAAACAAAGCTAGGAAAATCTAGAATATATGTAAACAATAGTAGGCCTTCAAAGAAATCAAGAAAACAACACTCGCACAAGTGAATACAAAAAAAGCGACAGAAATGCTGAAAAAGACAAGTTGAGGCCACTTACCTGTGAATAGTTGTGCTGGATGTGTCAAAGAGTCTTGTATGTGTTGTGGGATGTCATAGCTCCAAGATCAATGTGAATGAATGATCTCTGATGCATCGAATAAATAAGTTTGGTCTCATGATGCGCATGCCACAAATCTAGGGAAAAGCGACACTTGGAGGGAAACTTCTAAAACAACTTTGCATGTAACTCCCTACTGCTAAAAATATCTTGCTGAATCATGGAATTCCCTTTTCATGTTGTCTCTTGCTATTCCCAGAAGATCAAGTCATGCATGCATGCAAGCCAAGTTTCACCAGTCCTGGGTGTAACTGGTCAACCAGACTATTCATGCATGCGAGTGTTCAACTGTTCGGGAAAAATGCACATTCCTGGCTTGAAGTTGGGTTGAATTCCCAAGGGGATTGTGCAATTTCTGGGTAGAGTAGTAGACTACTACCTAGATTTGTGAAAATCCTTGGTTGAACAGCCTGCTGCTAGGAAAAATTGCACAAATCCTGCTGGGAGGGTTGGCTAGCAGGATTGCGCAATCCTAGAGCCCAGTAGGCTGTCAAAGAGCATTGCACAATTCCTAGAGGGAAGGTTGGTTTCCCGCTAGGAATGTGCAAATTTCAAGGGGAAGTTTCTCAGCCTACAGCTAGACCAGGTCCGGGTAAGCAACCTGTGAGGGGAATGGATTTACTGTGATCGAAAAGCTGCTTTTGTGTGAGGAAAACACTGAATCTTGCATACTTGATGCAACAAGACAAAGTGTTGTGTAAGGTTGGTAGGGAGGCTCTAAAATAGGCTAAGGAAAAATTTTGGAGAGTGGTTGTCACTGCTACAACACTTGGCGACACACTGGTAGATCTCCAGCTCTCTGAATGAACCTTGTTCATTAAAAGTGAGTCTAACACCTCTGAAAGTATTATTTAGTTCTTAGCTCATCTTGGTTTCACACTAACTTGATTGTAATATGTATCATCTACCAAGAATTTGGTTTATTGACACACATTCCAAGCCAAGGAAACACAGTTGTTTCAATTGGGGTTGAGGGGTATATAGGTGCACAAAGGGGTATGGTCGTCAAAGTCTTAATTTCATCTCTGGTGTTTCTCCACTGCCAGCAGGCCTAGATAGTACCCCAGTGGAGTCACATAGGAACACAAGCATGGCTCCACTACCAGCGAGCTTGGTCAATACCTCAACAGAGTTACTTGCATCACCTCCCTACATAGGAAGCCTTCCTCTTCTTTCACCTTATTCATTTTTCATTTTGATTTTTTTTTTTTACTTTTCATTTTTTTTCATTTTCACTGTGTATAACACTTATTCATTTCAGAGGTGGAATATGAATCCTGAATTATTGAGAGAAGATGAGGTTTTTTCTAGCAGAGAAGTAATTTATTATATCTTTGACATGCCTGTTAAGGTTTCCCCCCTCACCTTACCCTACTTCACTGAGCTAACAACGGTTAACCCAAAAACAATCAACTTGATAAGGTGACACTAGTTAGCACACAAGCATTGTGTTTACACCAAGGTTGTAGAAATTCCCACTGTAGATCAATAGATTATGCAATATACTAAAACACAATGCAAGATCTACTTATACAACACTTTGCGGAAGCTTAATCGAATTGAGCAAGATCAAGAGAACACATATAACTGAGAATGAGAAATCAATCACACATAACATGGAAGAAATAACTCGGGGAAATATTCAGCCTAAAACCCCAACTCTATATTATCATACAAGTGGAAATATAGTCTGGATTACAAAAAGAATAAGCTCACAAGCTATCCTGTTCTCTCTACAATCCCTCTGTTGCTCATAGACAGTCAAAGGCCTCTCTCAAAACTTCTCCTCTGCCTTCCAAGCCTCCTATTTCTTTGCGCAATTTTCCTTGGGGCCCAATGTAGCCACTTGTGTGAATTGGCCTCTTCACACACTCACTAACCTCTGATCTAACTGTGCAATCCTGAAGGAGATAAATCCTTCTCCATGGATGAGTTTCCTTTATAGGAAAAATACATCCAACCGATAGTACATTGTCCCTCCTCTGATCTCAACTAAGTCTCTATCTGAACTGACATGCATGAGTTAGTCATGAGAGAATATTCAATTATCTGAAGTGTAGTAGTTATATGCAAGCATGCCTTAAGTAACTGAACTCACATTAATTTAAACAAACTATTTAAATCAATCTAACTGGACTTAATTCAGTTAACTAAGCCAACTAATTACAACTCAAATTAGAACTCATCCTTATCTCTTTAAATGATGGATAAATTCCTCAATTAATGGAGACACTGTTGCATGTCCTGACATAGACATCATGTTTGATTTTTCACAACTAATTAACTCATGGTGAATTAATTAATTTATTTTCAAATAGCTTTTAAGTTCAAATTCGAATTTTACATCCTATTTTAGTCCAGGGGTTGACTAAAATTGGAATCTATCCCAAACTGCTAAGAATACCAATGTCATTTTTAGCACTTCCATTTTTCATTCCCTGATGCTCAATCTAGCACTGATACCCAAACTGCTATTTATAGCAATGCTATTTTTAGCACTTTTATTTTCAGCATTCCTTGTTGCCATTTTCAATAAAGGTTCACTTCAAAGAGTATGTATTTTCCTTTGACATATCATGGACTAAGAGTAACAAGTTCATCATATAGAGGCAAGGTGATAGATAACCAAGTAGAGATAGCTATACAAACCCTCTTGTACTTTACCTAGTTCGTTTCATGAATCACAGATGGTTTCATGCGAACTAGCATACAAAAGAAACAAGCGAATGAACTAACAACAAAGGCAAGAAAAAGCATAAGAAAAGGTAAAAGAAAAGCAAGCAAACAATCAAGAAAATAAAGCATGTAAGCAAACAGCTAAAAGAAAACACTACTCCTACTCCTATACTAATAGTGCACGAGCCTGATCACATGAAGTGATACTTCCAATGCAGCCACCGGCCCATTGGTAGACCCATGTTGGTGAAGGCTTGGCCCATGAGCAACCCTCCGGTGAGAACCAACAAGCAAGAAAGATATAACATTGAAGACAACCAAACTTCATGTTTTGAAGTGCCCATGTGACATAAGTGAGTGAAAGAGCATGATGGATATTCTATGGACTTCTCATGGTGCTCTATGACACTACTTGCAATTTTGAAGCATAAGCACACTCTTGACTGTGACAAGCAAGCAAACAAAAGAAATAAAGACAACTTGCATCGCAAACAAATGCTTGCAATATAAGAATCCTTTAAAGCATGAGTAGTGGGATTATGCAGTTCGAGTGGAGGAAGTGTGATCTGTGTGTGATATGGATCTTCAATGCATACATATGAGTGATGAAGAGCCTTGGGTGATGGAACGATTTCATGATCGGAAGTGAGACTAACCTCAAGAGAGTGAGGGCCTGACATAACCATTAGCTCAGGCTGAAGTGCCTCAACAATCTTGGGTGTCTCAACTTCATCATAAGGTATATCATCATACACGGTGGCTTTGAAAGATCAACAATGATATATTCATGGTCGTGATCAAAATTGGAAGAAAATGGATCACGATTGCCACTATTATAAAAATCAATGAATTCTTCGACATCCTCATGATCAGATAAATCAAACTAAGGGGTAGATGAAAAGTGAACAGACTCATCCTTTGTGTTTCTGGAAAAGGCAGATGAAGGATCAAGTGGATCTTTAATGAATAACATTTCCTTTCTATTGTCGAATGATGGACTAACATCCGTTGAGTCCTGTGAGTGATCAACAATAGGTGCATCTGCGGATGAAGACACACATGAAAAATCATGGATGGAAGGTTCACCAAAGAGGCTAGGAAAGAATGGCGGGGGCTCGAATGGAAGGAAGTTATCCTTCACTGAGTGTTGATGTTCAAGCTCCCACTCATACTCTTCATGAGTGACAACGCATGTTGGTTGTGCAACACCAAATCCGTCAGTGGGTTGTTCCTCATTCACAACAAGTGAAGAGTCTAGAATGGATGAACATAATACAACATCATCCAAAGGAACACCTAAGTGCAAAGACAGAGGTGAAAGAAAAGAATGCACATGGGAACTCAAAGGACTCACAACCAAATCTGCGTGAAAATGGAACGGAGTGATGTTCGAAGATTGTGAAGGATGAACAAGTGTGCACACATGATCCTCAACATCATTGGGCGATGGTGGAACTATTCAATGAGAGGGAGGAAGACAGTCCATTGAGACAGTGCCTGCTCCCACATGTGATTGCGTATTTCCATCAACAAAGAAGCTTGAGTGAGGCTTGATCTCAAGCTTTCTCTTGGGATGGGTAGATTTCTTAAGACAGTACTCGAACCAGTCCCAGAGATAAGTGAACTTCGTCTGGCTCCTTGGAGCTTGAAATTGTAAGTCAAGGAAGCACTGCCAAAAATCAATAATGGATTCATGCGCAACCCTCTGTTGCTATAACAGTTTCTAATCAAGATGTTCTAGATCAAAATGATAGAATTCATCTTCAATAAGATCAGAAAAGTGCTCACATGAGTGCACAGTTTTAGCAGGTAGACTGAGCACCCCAACAAAATGGAGATTTATGAAGTGTGTATGCAAGCAAAAAAACGGCCTATTTGTCAGTAAACTCATCTTCCTCACAAGTCATGGAAAGAAAGTTATGTAAGTGTTCAGGCCAGGCCACTTCGCCTTCAGCATCATATGTGTGAGTGGATAAGAGATTGAAAAAATTCTCTGAGATGGAGACATCTTCATGATTCGAAAAATACCTCAAGGGAAGAAGAATGCAAGACTCCATGAAAGATATGAAAAGGTTCAAAACTAGATGACAGGAAACTGCTTGTCATCAAGCCCTCCTTCTAGTGCCATAAATGTTGACAGTGTTGGACCCACCAATATATTAAGGGGAACCCCCAGTAAGAAGACCCAATTATACCTCAGACCATTTGGTGTAGGAGTCCCAACAGTGGGTTGTAAGGTAATTCCTTGACCATGGTGTCACACAGAGGTAAGTAGAATAACTCTATCAACAACAAGGGTGTGACTGATGCTGTGAGTCAAGGAAGGTGTATGAGAGGTTCCAACACTTCAAAAGGGAAAGGAGGTGAAGGTGAGTTCCAGGTTGAAACGGATCAATCCCAACTCGGCTAGGAACACACAAGACAAAGGACATGCATAGCTTCTGGTAAATAAGTCCACTCAGATGTGGTAGTACATCATACAAGGTAAGATAATATGTACAACACTCACAGATTAGTCTGAGACGAGTGTGAAAGTTGTTATAGCAAGGTTCAAGTGAAAGGTTTGTATGATGTCCGGTAGAGCAGTCGACATGGATGGTGATAACATTAAAAACATATGCCACACATTAACAACAAGATTCATATAATTACATTTGAATCAGTTCATACACAAGTACGTAAGTTAAACAACACATATCATTAAAGCAACTGGATCAGTCCAACTACGATAACAACATATGGATGAAAATGTGTTGGCTCTTATTATATAAAGAAGTGTAAGTCACAATATTACAATACATTCATGTAAACCTGCTAGCCTCATTAGTGGAATGTTACAGCCACATCCGCCTGCTCCTCTAAAGAGATGTACTAGATCCGTGCAGTGGAGAAGCCAAGGCACGTTACAATACTGTCCAAGCCTTCTTCAAGATAGTCTTAATAGAAGCTTGGCTGACCAAAAGCCTATACAATGAGTTATGAGGGACTATTTATAGGAAAGGGTGGGGTGACCCTTGACATTCCCCTTTGTGACCATTCAACTACCCTCATGACTCTTCACCTACTCTATGACTGTTACATCCACTCTTGACACATGACTTACACTTGACATGAATCAACATTACAATGCACATGTACCCATGTGAACAATGGCTTGGACAAGCCAAAATAGACATCATTCAGACTTAGACAACCGTAGAAGTCCAATTACTTGACATCCTCATGCTGATTAACAGTGACATATTGATGCCAAGATTGGTAGTCCTTGAGAGTGTTCGTGTGTTTCGCTATGACATCTGTTTGAAACCTGAACCTTGCCTCCATAACATCTAGGTACATTGCCCGGGCTCCTCTGTCCAACTCGTTTGTGAGCATATGCGTCATTGTCTTTAGTGTGGTCAGACCAACAACATACTTATGCATGATGTATTCACTAATAGGCAAGTCTGGGTTGGTGGCGGTGCATATCAACTTGTGGAAGTACGAGTCAAGCTCCTGTTGGACCTAATTCTTGGTCTTCACTTGAGTGAGGGTCCCAAGTGATGGGATAGCATCAGTGTGCACTATAACCTCCATGTTTTTCAATACTCATTCATGGGAATGTTGTATACTAGTGATGCGGTGTAGTAGGTCTTCATAGTTCTGGATTTGACTCTGAATCCATGTTTGCAGTTCAACCACATTGGCATTCATCATCTTTTGAAAATGAAGTGGGGCTCCCTTGAACTTCATCGTCCATGCTCACATGTTATCAACATAAATATGTATGTTCTTCAAGATGCATACTCTTTGTGCACATTGCTATTTCCATTTGTGGAGATGAACCATTGCCTGATACGTGGTACCAAACTTGGAGTACATTGCTCACATAACTGTGTCCGAGGACAATACTTCACCTAGTATTTCCTTCTTTAGTTTAGCTTGGAGGGACATTTTCACCAAGTATCCTCCATGCTTGGCCACCAGTAGTTCCTTCACCATTTCCTCATTCTCAACTATGAGAAAATTAACACTTGAGTTGGTAGCTTTGGCATACACTCTAGCTACATCGGCCAACGCAGCTGGATGCATGTGCACATTAGTCACGATCACTTTCCCTTCAAATTTTGTAGGGGATGTTTGGTCCGCTAGAGTCGGTACTCTCAGAGACTGCATAAATCTATGATGAGAGTCGTCAAAGGAGATGTTGTGCATCTCCACTTCCGATTGACCGCCAAGGATCTTAGTTCCTCCTTAGACATTCGAGACTTGATCATTATCTAGATGCATTGAAGCAATTGAGTCAACCTCTCTTTGGTGAGGCATGAGGTTAGTGTCCTATTTCAACTCCTGTTTCTCCATGTCTACATCCAACTATTCAAGAGCCTATTCTATCTCATGAGCAAAGTCCTGCCCCTGCGAGGGTTCACCGTGTTAGCCTGATGCCAGCTATTCAGAAGAAATAACTACTTGTATGGGTGTTGCTTCATCTATTTTCACGTGATGTGCCCACTGTTGAATCTGTTGTTGTTGTACTTCCTTCTCATGTTGGCATAACTCTTGTTCTCTCTAGAGTTTCTCCCTCAGCTCATGTAACTCCTTCTTTGCTTCTTCCAATCTCTTCTTATCCCTCTGCCTTCATGCGATTCACTTGTTGCACTAATGCCTCTTCTATTGAATAGCCATAATTGCTTGTTCTATAAGTGGATCTACTCAAAACTTGCATCTTTGTTTCTCCTCCATGCGGTCGAAAATAATTCTCTTCCCTTTTTCGCGCATAGGTATGCTTGGCTTTGTTGTGCTGCTACTGCCGCTACTGCTGGTGTTCTCCGTGATGCTTGCTTCATGTTGCAGCACTAACCACTCTACAATGAAACCGACCTGTTCATTAGGTCTAGAGGAATTGTAATCTCCATGGGTCTTCTTTAGCCCAATGAAATGCCCCATGGATCCAATTGAATTAAACTCTCATGTAGTGATCCTTCACAATGCAATGTTGGTCATATGGGTACTTCTTCATCTATTGAGCTTCAACATCCACTTGATTGATGCTCCAAATATCATATAACCCAATCTGCAACAGAAGAGTAGGCAAACATGCCTTCTTCTTCCACTACAGCCTAGTTGTTAATCCTGCTGAGATATAATACACTACTTCCTACATGACAAGCACATCCAACACAAACTTTGGTAGAACATGTGGAGGCTTCTTTGCATCGAACGCTTAGATGAACGTGTCGTCCAATGAGGCATAACAATCTGCAACGCCTAAAAATGCCTTCATCACTTCTTCGGACATGCAGGGTGGATCCTGTTTGAATATCAACCTGTACACTTGGGTGACAAGATGGTCAGACAGCCATATGATCACCACTGTGAAGCTGCACTTAGACAATAACTTGAAATACATGCTCACAACAATCTCCACCAGTGACCATTCCCACTCTAAGTGTGGGAACTTATGTCAGGCATAGACTGCATCTAGAACGTAGGTGGACATGTAAATCTTTGCATGCATGCCTTCGGGTGACTGTCAAGCCTTCGTGACTTGCTCCTTTAGCTGATGAGCCAGTATGCCAGACTAGTTGCATGGTCTTCCTTCTTTGGCAAATTGATCCAGTGTGACCACCCAACTCTGAGGGAAGGTCTCAATGCTTAGCCACTTAGTCGACATGTGAATATGACCAAGTATTGGTATGCCTTCCTCAAAATCTTCATCTTATAGATCTGATTGGGGTCATCTTGAAATGAGTTGGCTCCTTTACCCAATCCTTCAAAATGTCTCTACAGTGGCCTCTACTGTTGGGCAAGATAAACAGGGGAGTCATGACAGTCATGGGCTTGGTCATCTGATACATCTCATCGTAATCTCATGCCCAAAATTTTACAAGCTTCATCCCATTAACACTGCTCAAGGTCATTATCTCAGGGTTTGTGTGAGAGACGATCCAGTGAATCATGTATGTGCATGGGAATATGGGGCATCTTCATGAAATTTGGTACAAGCCAGAGTTATGAATGTTCCTATATACCTGACGGTCGTCAAGGTATTCCCTAAAAGTACCTACGAATGGTTCATTCACCTCTTTCCACTTTAGTTTGATGTCCTTGTCTAAATACAACTTCGTATCTTCATAAATCGGCAGACCAGAGGACACCTGCTTAGCTATTGCTCCAGCTGCCATACCATCAATGTCCTAAGATCTTGTTCTCCTAGAAGCCATTGAGATGGATGAATACCTGAAAAATATAAAAACAAGTAGCATTGATGCCAAGAAATATGTCAGTGAAAACAAAGCAAATCTGTGGAAGGACATAACACATACCTCAGAAATTGATGAGCAAGATTGTGCAAATTTCCCTGGGAGGCTGAGAGACTAGCTACCAGAACTATGCAAAAGACAGTTTGGGCTATCAGAGAGGCTAGACTGGCTGCTAGATCTGTGAAATGCGTAATCTAGTTAAGCAGATGGCTGCTAGGATTGCACAATGTGTAATTCCAACTAGGAAGGATTATTGGCCCAGGGATAGATTTGCATAATTTATTAGGCCAAGTAGCCACTGTCCTCTAAGAATGCACAAAATAGTCTAGAAGGCCAGTGCTAGGCCAGAATGCACAAATATGGAGGGTAAGGTGAGCCTTCCTTCTCCAGATTGTGTAATGCAACCTTGGTGAAGGCAAAGACCAGGCCAAGGTTGACCCGACTCGCTGACAGGCAACTGAAGGAAAGTAAGTCAATGAAATGCATGGTGACACTAAGTGATAGCATGAGTGATCAACAGTGCATGTAAACCATGAATGGAAGATTCAACAAATAAATCAACATGCATGTGGGTGTGGTTGTTTGTTGGTTGGGTGAATGTCCATGCAAAATAGTTTCATGCATGTGACAGAAGTGAGATAACAATGAAAATTGAAATAGATGTAAGAAAATCTAGAATATATGTAAATGACAACAGGTGTTCAAATAAATCAAGGAAACAACACTCACACAAGTGAATACACAAAAAGTGACAGAAATGATGAAAAACATAAGTTAAGGCCACTTACCCATGAATAGCTGAGCCATATGTGTCCAAGAGTCTTGGATGTGCTCTGGGATGTTAGAGCTCCAATATTGATGTGAATGAATGAACTCTAATGTGTTGAATAAAAAATTTTGGTCTCATGACGTGCATGCCACAAATCTAGGGAAAACGACACATGGAGGAAAACTTCTAAAACAAATTTGCATGTAACCCCCTGCTGCTAAAAATACCTCCCTGAATCATGGGATTCCCTTTGCATGTTGTCTCTTGCTATTCCAGGAAGATCAAGTCATGGATGCACACAAGTCAAGTTTCCTTGGTCCCGGGTGGAACTGGTCAACTAGACTGTTCAAGCATGCGAGTGCTCAACTATTCGGGAAAAATGAGCTTTCATGGCTTGGAGTTGGGCTAACTGCCCAAGGGGATTGTGCAATTTCTAGGAAGAGAAACTTACTACTACCAAGATTTGCACAAATCATAGGGTAAACAACCTACTACTAGGAAAAATTGTGCAAATCCTACTGGGAGGGTTCGCTGGAAGGATTGAGAAATCCTAGATCCTAGCAGGTTGTCAAAGAGGATTGTGCAATTCCTAGAGGAAAGGATCATTTCCCTCTTGGAATGCACAATTTTCAAGGGGAAGTTGCTCAGCCTCTAGCTAGACCAAGTCTGGGTAAGCAGCCTATGAGGGGAATGGATCGACTATGATCGACAACTTACTTTTGTGCGAGGAAAACACTGAAGCTTGAGTACTTGATGCGGCAAGACAAATTGTTGGGTAAGGTTGGTAGGGAGGCTACAAAATAGGCTAAGGAAAAATTTTGGGGGGTGGTTGTAGCTGCTACAACACATTCATTTTATTGAAACTAATATCTTGTCTAGATTTTGGTGCCCATAGAAAATAATCATTGACAATGTTGTTGCTTTTAAGTCCAAGAAGATGGTGGAGTTTTGTGAAAAGTACCATATTACGTTGGGGCATTCTACCACTTATTACCCACAAGGGAATGGGTTGGTTGAATCCTCTAATAAATCTCTAATCAACATCACTAAGAAAGTTTTGGAGGTCAAAGAAAATAAATGGCACAAAAATCTCGTTAATGCTTTATGGGCGGTCAGAGTCAGTACTAAAAAATCCATAGCCATGTCTCCTTTTCAATTGGTGCATGTCTCCTTTTCAATTGGTGTATGGGGCTGATACTATTTTTCCTTCATCCCTTTGTTGTTCCCATCATGAAACTTCTACAAGAAGTGAGAAATGAACCGAATGATGTGCAATGAAGGATAAGTCAAATGATCCATTTACAACAAGCTAGGGAAGAAGTATTTCAAAATACTTCCAAGCTTCAGGAAAGGATTAAAAATATTTATGACCACAAGACCAAAGAAGACAACTTCAACATGGGTGATGTGGTTCTTCGTTGGGATGCATGGAATGAAGAGAAGGCCAAACATGGAAAGTTTAAAAACCTATGGAAGAGACCATATAAAATCACAACCTTCAGGGGGAGGAATACTTATGTGTTGGAAGAAAAGAAGGGCCAAATTTATTCGAGAGGAGCATCAATGGTACGCTTCTCAAGCACTACTACATCTGAAGAAATTTCTAGAAATTTTCATTATCATTGTATATACCAGTTTATATTTCATGTCAGAGTTTGCAGTGGCTATATTAGGAGTTTGAAGCCTGAGGAGAATGCCATAAGGCTTCTTGATTAGCTATTGGATTAAAGTTTCTTTTTGCTTTGTTTATTGTTTGTAAAAGTCAGTCATTCAATTTTTAGATTCAAGTTGGGCTTTGCATTTTGACTCCATGCCCAATGAATAAGGCTACTGGGTCTACGATGTTCTTGACACCTCCTATGGAACTGTTATCTCCAGTTGTAGCCAATGTTAGTGTTAGTCAATTTTTCCTTCCACCAATGATCAAATGTTCTCTTTTAAAATGTCCATTAGGGTTTTAGGTCAAGGTTTTTTCATTTCACTAGGTCTCCCATTCAAAACATTTGGTCCTTGGCTAGTATTTTTAGGGTTATTTCCACTCTCTCAATAAGTTCACATGCCAGTCACTTTCATCACTCAGGTAAGTATATCATTATCAAGAATCTTGATCATGTCAGTCATAACCATCATGATTTCATTTAGTTGAGTGTCCCCATTAGGTCATTATGGTTTCAAGGCCACTAAAGCTCTCATTTCATGCATAAAATACGGTAAATGATGAGTGCTAATAAGCAACTCTCTTCAATAAATTTTGATATCAAATGTAATTTTATGTTTTCATACGTAATAAGTACTTCAAAGTTCTAAGTTCCAAAGGTTGCAATTCAAAGTTCGAAAAAAGGTTCATGTCTCAAAAAAACCATAAAGTTACCAAGTTTCAAATTTCAAAGGTCATAAAGTGTCAAGGGTCAAAATTTAAGTTTAAAAGGGTAAGATGATTTGTTTTCTAACTCATTTGCGCTTTCAAAATTTCAAGGATCTCTTAGTTATCATCGTGCGGGAGAAAACTTTGTGAAAATTGAGGGTTTTTTTGCATTCTTTGAGAAATGCGACCTTCTGTGGAAAATCACGATCTTTTTGTGGAGGAGCGCAACCCTTAGTGAAATGTGACATTTATTTGGAGTAGTGCGACACTTTTAAGATAAGTTCGACCTTTTTGAGCAAGAGTGACCCACAACACGACTCTTTGGGAAATTCACAGTATAGGGATTTCTTCTTGGTTTGAAGGGGATTTTCGATTTCTTAAAACTTCCAAATATCATTCAAGGACTCTTAAAGCCTATGCAAATAGTAAGTTACCATCTACACCATCATTTCAAATATTTTCCTCAATTTAAATTGATTGTGTCTGAGGGTTTTCTCCAACAAAATTTTGGTGAATGAAACCTAGATTATACTAATTTACCACTATCATCCATCATTCATGAAACCGTAATTTAAAATATCCTATCATTCCACCACTCATTCACCATTGATTTCATCAAACCCTTGCATTCCACTATGTTTTCACCTTTGAGAAAACTCCCACTTCAGTTTTATCAGCATCATCTAGCTAGTCGTTTACCCTTCAACAAATTTAACGGAGAGTGAATGAGAGAGTAAAAAGAAATTGCACAAGGGAGGACATCATTCAAGGTTTGAGCCATCCAACCTGAGAGAAATCAATGCTTCTCCAATTTTCCCCAAAATGTTTCTATTATCACTCAGGTTGTTCCCCAGTAAGGGAATATGGCCGAGGTAACCACAAACCAATCTTTTGAACACAGATTCTAGCCAACTTGCATCTAGAGAGGGCTCTCTCTTTATGATTTAGCTTTGTTTGAGGTATTTTAGGCTAGTTATGATGTACAGGGTTTTGTTTTAAGTTTGTTGGATGGTGATCTTGAATAGAACTAAGATGCAAGTATGAACAGTTTATTCCATTGGGCTAATGAAGTCTATGAGGGTGAACAGCTGAATATGATTTCTTTGACCAAAGGTGATACTACAGAGCAATGTAATCAATTTTGGAGCAATCTTATGATCTGTAAGTAGATGGAATGAAAGCCAGTGGGTGAGGGGCAGTTAAGAATCTATCATCATGTTGGCCGAGGGAAAATGCATGAGTATTATCAAGGAGTAGTGAAGAATTCCTTATTAATATTCAAAGTGAAAGAATTAGTGGAAACAGGAGCAGCTAAGAATTCCTGTTTATGCTAACTCTGAAGAACACATAATTAATAATAGAGATTGAACATAGAGTGTATTTAAACAAATTCTGGGCTATTCTTTTTCTCCATTACTAAGATTATGAAACACATATGAAATTTTCAAACACAGAGAATATAACACACAAGTTAGAATAACTTATTGATCCATAGAAAGACACAAGAATTCTGTAGCAGGACCCAGAACATCAAATCCACATTCTGACGATGCAACAACAATGAACTTAATAGCCTTTGTATTAAAAAATCCTCAGAGTTACAACGTAGTCTATCACCAAACCCGAATACATCTCACAGGGAGATATTTATACAAAAAAGGAGTTATAAAATATCTTATGGAAAAATATCCCGCAGAAACTTCATTCATCTACTTTACATGAGAAGTAAATGAGAGAAATGAATGCATAAGTAAATGTTGGTGTGCTGGCTATTCAGTTGGTCAGATATATTTGAATTTTTGAACTGAGTGAGTCGACTGGTAGTTGTCCCTCTATTCTACATTCCCGCATTGTTGTCCCGACCCTTTCATCTGTGCCTGATTCCGCTTTAATGCGTTAGAGTCCTAGCTTGACTCCCTTTCTCTGTTGTCCTCACCTTTATGATATGTGCCACATGTTTTGACATTGGATTAAATGCAGATGATAAAGAAAAATTAGAAGTACCTCGGTAGGAGCTCCAACATGCTCTACCACCATTGGTCTATTGGCAACTAGTCTCTTTGTATTTTTATTAATGTTTCATCAGCTTCAGTATACCTGTAGAAGTTGGGCTGGATTGCAAAAAGATGATTTATTTCGTGTTCGATATAGAATAGAATTTCCAACTTGTCATATAAGCTCTGTCAAGACGAAGGTCCTATGTCTTCTGAAGTGCTTGATGATGCTGTGATCTGATTAATAACATATGTATTTACCCTGTGAGCATATTGTTCATGTGTCAACAATCTTTGATTGTTGGTTAACAAAATGGGTAGACCCTTCTGCTGCAAGACTGTAAACTTATATGTAAAGGCATTTATTTCCATCTGCATTTCTTGGCACTTTCTCTCTTGATTCTGCATAAAATTCCTCATGTTTAACACCTTTTTCAATGTCAAAATAGTACCTTTCTATCCCCGATCTCCAAAACTGCTAGTTGTTCCCTGGTGTGATTGTTCAAAAAATGAATTAGTCTATTGGCCTGCTCGGGCATGTTTCCCAATGATGCTCTGGCATTTTGAATCTCTAATTGGGCCTTTTCTATTAATTCAATTTGCTCATGGATCATCTGAATTGATTAACATTGATCAGTGATAGACTGACCAATTTTGGTCCACAAAATTATTTTAATTTCTGCTAGAGGTTTATGAAGAGTGAGATCTTTCTCCAAGGATTTCACCTTATTCTCCAAGGCCTTTACCTCTTTGGTTGTCTCTGCCACTGTTATCTTAGATTTGTCATAGCTTACCTCTAGCTTGGCCAACTTTTCTTTGGCCTCTTTAAGCTCTGACATTTGGACTTCTAGCTCTTTCACTGCTTTCATCAATTCTTCCATGCTCATGCTGGTATCTGGTCCTGTTGTTGCTGTTGTCACTGAAGCATCTGTGGCTGATGTACCCACTGTTGATGCTGGGACAGTGTGAGGGATTACTGCTGCAACTGTGGGAGGGGCAGTGGTAACTGTTGGAGTTGTTTCAGGTGGTTGGGAGGCTGACTCTCCCTGCTTGGCTTGCAAAGATTTCTCCAATTCTTGCTCCATTTTAGTTAGCCTTTGATTCATATTTATCATCAAATCCATCATGTCTTCTTTTGCCTTTTCTTGTGCAAGTTCTATAGTTTGTGGGTGCATAGTAACAGAAAGCTTCAATTGCTTCCTAAGTGTAGCAATATCTTCTTCCTTTTTCTTTATCAGTGCTTTGATGTCGTTGGCATCCTTGGGATCATGTCCCAACTCAATAATTATCTGTTCGAAGGTATTTATTCTATTGTCTTTAGCCAAGGAAGATATCTTTTCCAAATCCAATTGGGCAGATGTATTGCTTAATGACTCCTTCAATTGGTGGGCCAGTATTGCCTTGTCTACCAATGTAGCATAGACCATTTCACAAGTTTGTTTGTGCAGCTCGATCTGGTCCATTGGGTGTATGTCTTTAGAAAGGACCTCTAGATTTGTTCTTATACAATCAGCTGCTGACTGTGGTTGCTAAACTTTAGGTCTAAAATGACTTAAGATCATTTTTTCCTCCTTAATGTCATATGCTGCCATTAGTCTTTGCTGTTTGGAGGGTGTCATTCTAAGATATTAATCATAAAACTACAGTTTCAATGGCTCATTATGGGCCTTAATGTCCATGAATGTTCTTTTAATATCAAATCGTTGCTTACTTTGCAGCCTTGAGGAGGAAACTTCCATACCATGCTGCCTCTCCATTTCTTTCCTGTGAGAGCAGGTGGATGTCTCTTAGCTGGTTGCCCTCTCCTCTCTTGGGCTTTCTTTGATTTCTTCAATAATTTCCTCTTCAGGTAGAGGATCTACTCTTTGCCTTTTGGCCTCTAGCTGCTCTGTTGATCCACTTGCAGGTGTGGTCTCTTCTCTGTCCCTTTTCTTGTTTCTTTCCTCATTGACAGGATTCTGTAATGTTATTACCTCTAGTGCCTCTATCTATAGTGAAGGGGATTGCCCTTGACCCTATTCCTTTGATGTGGTAGGCTGATCTGCCATTGTGTGCTGCTTTGTATCAACCACCTCTTTACCCTTTGATGTTCTAGTAGTCAGTGTAGTGTTTTCTTGGGCTTATTTTTGTGAAGTTCCAGTAGTTGATGTGCCTTCTCCGGTTTGTTATGGCACTTTGAATGACACCTGCCCAAAAGAATCTAGGTCAAGAGTCTTTTCAAGATTTTTCATATTTTGTTCCATTTTCTCTTCCTTAGTGAGTTGTTCAATTAGTGTGCCTTCTACCCACTCATCCCGGTTGGAAAATTGTTCTATTTTAGGGATCTTGCAATGTTCATAGGTTGATAGCCTATATTTTATTTTTCTTCCATTGATAAAGCCATCTGGGTCATAGGGTACCCACCAAAAGCTCCTCTTTAACCTGAATTTTTCACCCAATATCTGGTCCACCTCTTGCCATCTTTCTTTTTTGGTCATGATGTAGGGGCCTAACTGGTCTCTCAATTTCAATTGAGCCTTTTTCTTGGCACTATGAAAATGAGTAAAATCTGAATTGATAAATTGCCTAAAATATTCCAAGGCAATAGTCTCATTGGCACATATTTTGGAAGCTTGTAGGGGCACAACTCACAGCCATATATCCTGATCTCAGTGTGATTCTGGTATAAGCATCTGTCACCTATTTTGTAGCTTTTGGAGAGCTGTAATATTTTTTTCATATCATAAGATAATCTAGGAGGAGGAGCCCTCATCAGCAGAGAAGAGGACGGATAGACAAACATGTCAATAAACTCACAGTAAGAGTAAGGAGAGTTGTGGACTTCATGAAAGACTGAGGTCCAAAAAATCCCATACCTCTTTTCTCCTTTAGAGTCCAATTTTCTGATGGGAAATTGGAAACTGTCTGGCTGATAATAGAGGAGTAGATGATAGATGTAGGATGAGTACTTGAATACTCCCCCCCCCCCTATCTAGATTCAAGAGCTGGTCATGGATCTTGTTGGCAATGAATTTAGCATAGTTGTATGTGACAGTAGGGGGCTGCCCTGGAGTAAATATGGATGATAATACTAGTGTAGTTTCATCAATATATTCACTTGTCTTGAACCCCAGGATATAAGATATCATATCAACAAGTAATTTACCCACTTCATTGAAACATGCATAGTGAAAAGGAGGTGGCTCTATAGGCTGAAAATTTGGTTTCATAAATACTTGGGCAATTCGAGCTATCTCTGAGCTGGGGAATTTGGGACCTTCATCAAGAAAGAATTTCATAGTAAGAGGAAACAGAAGCTGAGTTGGTTTGAGGTTTAGCATTTGATTTATGGAGTCAGGAGTTATATGAAAGAGGGTAGTTCCAGATGGAGTTTCGACTGCCTTTTGTGTTGGTTCATAGTTTTCACAGTAGAGGTGAATTATCTTAGGGAAAACATTGACAGAGGGGAGGTAGTACATGGTAGATTTGATTCCCATATCCCATAGAAATCATTTTTTCTTAGGTAACTGTTCCTGAGTTCATAGAATGCTTGGAGATGGTTTCTGTCACCAACTAAGTCCTGGATTTGAAAATCCCTATCAGCTAATGGCAACCACTCCAATTCCTTATGAGGTGCATTGAAAGGGGCTATATCGAGGGCTATTGGAGCCTCCATTGTTCAACTGTTTGTGACTTTGAAACTGTAATTCAGATTTATGTGGAAAAAATAGGAAAAACCACAACTTAGTGGACTTCTTTGTGGGAATTACACCATGAAATTGGTTTGTATTTAGCTCAGTGGGCAAAATTTACATGGGGAGATGGAGTTTGCGGGATTTCTTGGCAAAACAGACAACAACAGTAGGTAAAAGAGGCAATTTTTGGGGTTTCTTAAAGAATTTGCAAGCCGAAACGAGCTTGAATTTAGCTCAGTGAGAAAAATAGTGGTTACGGTGCGTATTTTTGAAGACAACACATTGTGTTTCTTCAAATTTTAGGTTCTACTAGCAATTTTATAGAGAAAACTGAAAAAAAATTTGGCTCAGGAGCGAAATTGATGTAAATACATGTTTTAACCGTGAAATGTATGGTTTGGAGGTGGCAAACTGAGCTAAGGGGCCAAGCTGCGGAGTAAATTTGCTGGGTCACGGACTGGGTGGTCGAATGACTGCTCTTGGACGCAAATCAACATGCACAGGTTGCATAGAGGAGACAAACAAAAATGGGTGAAAACGACACTTTTACCTCCTTTTAACAAAATTTTGACTTTGGTGGGCTTTGGTGCATTTCTATTGGATGATGTCAGCATGACGTAAATTTTTGTCGTGTAGCGGGGTCTGGAAGATGATGTGTCGAATAACGTGGTAGGTGTCACGGACGTGAGGTGGTGATGTAAGCAGGTGACATGGCGCTGACGTGGAGGTGACGTTACAGGATGAAATCATCAGGGTTCATCGGGGGCAGTAAGCGGTATTCCCCGCATCGCCTTTGGGCCAGGGTGGTATTGAAGGGGGGGGCTCCGATCATGCCGGGCATTTGCCCCCTGTCTTTTGTACGGCGACAATACTTCCCATCTCCAAGATGCTATCATTTAGTGATTGGAGGGGTCCCAATATCGCCGATAGCCATTGGATTTGTGCGCGATGATCGGATAGTGGGTGGTGAATGAAGCTGGTGGGTGGCTATGGCACGGGTCCCACATTAATTTTTAATGTTTTGTAATGTTCTGCGGGGTATAAAACTTTGGTCATCGGGATTTTTATATGGTCTATGTTGGTGGGTTTGGTTATTTGTTCAGCCAAATGTTAAACAAATCCTGATGAAGCGCATGGAGGGTTGTTATTGGCCCCGTGTGGACCAATAACTCCCGACAAAAATTGAAATATGGCTATAACTTTAGTCGAGGGAAGGGATATTAAAGTATTTTGGGTTTTTTATGTATTTAGTATAATAGGGGAGGGGAAAACATTTACATAGGAATTATATAATAAAGTTAACATGTTAATATGGCTTTATGAAGGGAAGCGCTAAGTTGTAGAGTTAGGAACTCAGGCTTAGGGAAATGAGAGGGATTTTAGTAGCAGATTTGAATAGCTTAGGCTTAGTAGAAGATAAATGTTTTACACAAGAAATGTGGCTTCTTAGCTCATGGAGAAAACATCATTTTGCTAAAACTTTCACCTGAAATGGAGTGGTCTAGGGACTTTGAGCAGATCTCAATATCCTAGTGGGATGTTAGTAAGTGATTGTTGTGAGAGGAATGAAGGGAAGTTAGAAATGAAATATCTGATTTGTCACCACACTTTTCCATGGAATTCGTAATATCCATAAAATATGAATTATATTTTAGTAAAGAAATCACTCATGCCACTACTTCTGCAACATCAAAACTACTTACCCATCCTATTACACCTAACATTTTTTCTTCATTTTCGTTGGGTGAATTTGAACTAGCAAACCCTAATGCTTTTCTTTTCTTTTAACTGTCCTCCTATCTAAGTCTACCCTTATCCCTTCCAAGGGCCCAGATTAAGCAGTTGAGCTCGTTTGCTTCTCTACCTATCTACTCATCTGCCAAGCTTGAACTATTTGGACATACCTTTATTCTCTATTCTAAGACGAGTAAATTGAATTATGAACCTGGCCAAGATTAAGCTATTTTGGCCATTCATGAACCATGATAAGAGTCAAGCAACTGTACATAGTGAACTTCTTCAAAATATGGAACCTTTGCACCACGGAAAGGATGAACATATTTGGCACTTCTCCAATCAATCATGAAAAATGAAACCTATTGGTATAGGAACCTAACAGTGGCTCCACTTGGGGATGGATTTTCATGGTGAAAAGTCAAGAACATCAGGTCAGATAGCCTTATGTACACCTCCTGCTGCATTCTGAAATTTTCCTTTGCTGTAGCCAAACTGTACACAGTACCTTGTAGAATATGCCCATATCCTGATGATCTTATTCAGCTATTTGCATTTCTCTTTTGGATATTTTTTGTTCTCATATTTACAGTTCCCTAGCATCCTTTTTTCAATTTCTAATGGACTAAAAGGTGACACAAAAAGGTTGGGCAGTTCTTTGACTTTTCCTCAAAATTTGTTGCATATTCCTTTCTATCTTATTGCTATAATAAATTGCAGAAAGTAAACACTCTTATGTACAAATTACAATGCTGATATTTTCAACAAACTAGATCAAAATAGTGCTTTATCGTTCGACCATTTACTAGCCCATCATCTGCCTCTATATTATCTAGGATTTTCAAAAAGTAGGTCTTGTTTCCTTGTGCTACCTGAATAGTATAAGGTCCCTTCCACAAGAAATCAAATTTTCCATGTTTTCCCCTATCTTCTCTTCTGAAATCCCACTTCAAAACTTTGTCTCCAATCTAGAAATCCTTTACTTTGGTCCTTTTATCAAAGATCTTTTTATGTTTCTCTTGTAGGACCTGAGATCTCTGATATACCTCCTCTCTAGTCTATTGTAAATGAATTGTTTGATTAATCCTTCTCTGAATATCATTAGGTTCTTCCTGTATTTATTGCAGCAACTTTATCACTGGGATTCCCAAAGAAGAAGGGAATACTGCCCCCATACCATAAACCAGCTCATAGGTACTTGTGCCAATGGATCTCTTAGTAGTCATTTTGTCTGCCCATAGTGTATTGACAAGCCTTTTATGCTAGTTTTTTTTATTCTCCTCCAGGAATTTCTTAATGATGTTGATCAGGAATTTATTGGAGGATTCAGCTAGACCATTACCTTGAGGGTAATAGGGTGTGGAATGACCTAAAGTAATTTGGTATTTATGGGAAAAACTGATCATTTTCTTGGACTTAAAAGCAGTAGCATTATCTGTTATAATCTTCTCAGGATAGCCAAACCTAGACAAGATGTTGGTCTCTAAAAATTGCATGATTACTGCGTCATTGGCTTGCCTACAAGGAATGGCTTCTATCAACTCGGTAAAGTAGTCTGTTGCAGTAAGGATTCATTTGTGTTGGTGAGAGGATGAAGGGTGGATTTCTCCAATGAAGTCTAAACCCCATTGTTGAAATGGTCTTTCAGTGGAAATGGGCTTGAGGGGTAGATGCAGCAACTTCTTCTTGCCTTCAAAGATTTGGTATTTGTGGCAAGAAGTTACATATTTCTTTACATCAACAAATAGGGTGGGACAATAAAATCCATCCCTTAGGATTTTTTCAGCAGTCGATTTCCAATATAAATGTCCACTACAATCTCCTGCATGAAACTCTTTAAGTACTTTGTCAGTTTCTTCTTTGATTAGACAATTTAATAAAACACCTTCATGATTTTTCCAAAAGAGAGCATGATCTAAAACACAGAATTTGGAAGCTTTCATTTTCAAAAATATTTTCTTAGTTATGGATAATCTGGGAGGAGCTTGCAGGTTTAATAATACAAAACATATGTCAGCATACCAGGGTGATTGTAAAAAGGCTTGATTGATCTGTAGAGTCGCCATCTCCTGCTCATTATCCAGTTGATTTATGTCAAGGGCTTGAAATTTGGTTTCAGTCATAAGTTTGGCTAATCCTTGTCCTTTTATCAAATTGGTTGGTTTGATTTCAATGTCATATTCTAGTATGGTAGCTATCCATTTGCCCCTTTTTCCTTCAATTCCCTCTTGGGTTAGGATGTCTTTAACAACAGTGTTGGGCACATAAGCAATCACATGAGAGTATAAGATGTAAACTCTAAAGTCCTTAATGGTTTTTACAAGTGCATATGCTTGTTTCTCCATGATTTGATATTTGAGTGGAGCATCTCTAAGTGCCTTGCTAAAAACGGCTATGGGTTTTTCACATTCCTGGTCATATTTTTGAAGCAAAATAGCAGCAATTGTATGTTCAGATGCAAATGAGAATATGATAAAGTTTTTATCAAAATTCAGGCTTGTAAGGACTAGTTTTTGAGTCAAATATTTTTTTATTTCTTCAAAGCCTTGTTTAGCTTCTATTGTCCACTTAAACTTGGAATCGTTTTTCACCATGTTGTTCAACAATCTTATCAGCTCAGCCAGATTTGGTATGAATCTTTTTAGAAAATTGATCTTCCCCAAAAAAACTTGTAGTTCTTTGATGTTTCTAGGGTGAGGAACTTGCAGAATAGCTTGTATTCTGTCAGGATCAATTCTAATGCCTTCTTTGGAGATGATATGGCACAATACTTTTCCTTCTTCGAGGCCAAACAATGATTTCTTTGGATTTAATGATATGCCATATTTCCTGCAAATTAGAAATACTTGTCTGAGGTGATCTAAGCGTTCTTGATCTGATTTGGAGAATGTTGTAAGGTCATCTAGGTAAATGACTAGAAAATCATGGATTTCTTTAGAAAAAGTTATATCCATGGCTCTTTGAAAAGTTTCTCCTGTATTCTTGAGTCCAAAAGGCATTTTAGTATATTTGAATGTTCCCCAAGGGGTTGTGAAAGCAGTTTTATCTTGATCATCAGATTGCATTAAGATCTGATTAAAACCTGAGAATCCATCTAACAATGATATCCTTGAAGCCCCCACTACCCTTTGTAGAATGTGATCCATTTTGGGTAAGGGGTAATTATCCTTTAAAGAGACTTTGTTTAAATTCCTCAAATCGACACAGTCTAATCTCTCCTGTTTTCTTTCTAGTGGGCGCCAAATTTGAAACCCATTATGAGAATCTGATGGGTGCAATAATTCTAGCTTCATACATCCTTTTAACTTCTTTCTCAATTAAAGGGAGGAGCACAGGGTTGACCCTCCTAACTTTCTATTTGAAAGGTTTTTGGTTTTCCTTGAGAGGTATGGTGTGTTGGATAATAGATGTATCATAAGACTTTAGGTCCTCGTAACTCCATGCAAAAACATCTTGAAATTATTTGAATAGTTCAATATAATTCAGTTTTTGGTCAGGAGGCAGAGCTTTGGACAATTTTATTATTTTGGGATTCTCTGCAGTTCCAATATTACAGTCCTCAATTTCTGCATTTAATGGTTGTATTTTAGGTTTCCTAGAAACGTAGTTTGAGTCAAAAATGTCCTCTAGAGGGGTCAGGCCTATAGGTAGAAAATTATCCTTCAAATCAATCACTTCACTTTCTACTCCAATAACATCATTACATTCTGTTTCTCCAAGTTCCAGTAAACCTGTTTTAGCAAACTTTGATGGATGTAGAATTTGGTTTGTTGTTTCAGCAGAAATATGTGTCTCAATTGTGTCCGTTTGATCATTTTCATTTATGGTGCTTGTATCTATTTTTGTGCTGGAGAACTCTTCTTTGAGGTTCAGGAAATTATTGATTTGAATGTCACTATCAAATACTTGCCAATTTTTTACATTATCAGGTACAACCGGCCTATGTTTAATCTCAGCTAAAAGTCGGTGATTTGGCTTAAATGGAAATTTACAAGTACTGGACAAAGTTGCTAGACTGTGAGAATGTAGATTTTGATTCCTTTAAATTTCGGTGAGATGAGATTCTAAAAAGGTGTTGAGAATTTCAATTGCTGCACCTCTGTATGATCTTAATATAATGTCATTTGTGATAAAGTTTCCTTTCATTTGCTGAATTATCAAATCAAAAACTCCTAAAACTAATATCCTATCCGCCCCTAGGTTGTTGATCACTTCGAGCCCAAGCAGAAGGGCTTCATACTTGGCCATGTTGTTGGTGCACCTAAAATTTAACATATATGCATGTCCTTCAGCATGATCATTTTGCATATTATGTATCCAAATGCCTGCCCCTGCTCCCAACTTATTGATAGATCCATCAAATTTCAAATACCATAGGATTTCTTGTTTAGAACTATTATCAGAAGTTTTCAAGATTTGTTTAGTAGGCAGGTTTGAATTTTCAGTCTCATGGGATTCCTCTTGTGTGACTGTCAATTTATTGTTCTTTGAGACTTCTTGGATTTGAATAGTGGATTTCTCATTTAGGAGTTCATCTTGGCCTAAGATCAGAATTTTGACATCAGATCGGGGGAAAATCTCAGTGTTGTATAAGATGAAAGAATCCATGTCTAAGTGCATAGAATAAATAGGAAAGTTTTGGGGTTTTCCTTGGCTACTAAACACACTCTTCATCAAATTTTTCCTATATAATCTCTTTGGCTGGCCAAGGACTGAGATGGTGGCATAGGACATGTCAATTTGTAAAGAACCTTGAAGCTTGGCACCCCAAGATCTAGATAATAACATTTCGTATTTGGATGGGATATCAGCCACTACTACATCCATTATAATTGTCTTGGTAGGGTATTGGACCAGTGATACACACAGATCTTTAATCAATCCTAGGCATCTAACTTGGCTAGAATCAATATTTGTATGATCGGGTTTTGTCTAGTTCCAATTTTTCCATCAATGTTTTGGGCATTAAGTTGTGAGAGGCCCCGGAATCAAGAATTGCATTGTGAAGTATCTTATCATGAATATTTAAGCTGACATAGAAAGGAGGAACTCCTCCATCTACAATGTTTCCATTTACTTTGGGTCCAAATATAAGTTCTGGTTGGTCATCAAGGACATTCACTGCATCTCTGTTTTTTGGAATTTGTAGTGATATACTGATTTGTTCCCTAAAAACTTCATGTCTAGCCAATTCAGACAGTGGAATGACCATTTTTAACTTGCTTATTTCGGTCTCCAAATTGAAGGTTTTTTCTGTTTGTGTTTTAACATTTCGAGCAGCAAGGTTATCCTTTTCAGCTGGGTTTTCTGTGTCTGATTCTTTCATTGGAATATTATTAAGTGCTGAAGTCACTTTACACCATTTTCTCAAGGTTCCTCTATGATTTCTTCAAGAGGAAAAATAGGTGGAGGGTGCTGGTCTAATTTTTGTTTGGCTGAAACATCTTCAATGATTAGAGTATTTGAATTTGAAATTGGTTCAGGAGTAGTTTGTATATGAGAATCCTTGGGTTTGGTTTTATTAGGTTGTTTGATTGCTTTCTACTTGGGATCATCATGGATATCTATTCTCCTACTTCTCAAGTTATACATTTTGTGGACTTCATATACAGTTGTGTCATACCCTTCCATGAAATTAAAGGATTCCCTTGATTGCATTTGAAACTGACCAAGAGTATGAGCCTCTTGATCTTCTTGAGTTAGGAAAATTTGTTTTCCACTATTGAGACCCATAAAATTGATTTGAATATCCTCCATTGGTTCACTAGATGTTGAAGCCTCAGCATAGTTTTCTTGGAAAGGCGGTCTGATGTTTTGGTGAGGACCAACTTTCCAAGTGTTAGAATTCGAGTTTTTCCTAAAGTTTGGATTCCTCCCAACATTACTTGATTGGCCATCCCATGATGATTTCCTCTCAACAGTTTCAACTCTATCCCCAAGTCTATCCATACCTTTAATAATCACATCTAACTTTTGTTCAAACGCAGAAGGCTCTTCCTTAAAAGTCGTTCTTCTCTCAGATCTGGCCCGGTTTTGTTTAGAAATCAGATTAGCTTCTACACTAACAGCTATGTTTTGCATGTCTTATAAGCTTGGAGGAGCTCTTTCCCTGAGCTGGTAGGCCATGCCTGAGTCAAATCCATCAGGGAATTTGATCAAGGCCAAGTCTGGTGGTTGTCTAAGATTAGGAGGAATAGCATTGTACACATTATTAAATTTGGCACAATAATCTTGAATAATTTCTTACGGGCCTCTTTTCAAGCTATCATATTCTGATAGGATATGTAATGGATCCTTCTTCTTTTCCCATCTGTTCAAGAAAGTTTGATAAAGGGCTTCTAGATTAGCAATGGTATTTGCAAGGAGTGCCCTAAACCATGCCCCGACATCGCCAGTTAAACATTGGAAAAAGATCATCATCCTGACATCATCATCATCAATTTCATAATTCTCAAAATAGTCTATCATTTTCTTTGTATGTTGATGTGCTGTGTAGGTACCAACACCATCAAAATAGGTGATTTTCCTTTGGTAATCCTGAGGCATAGCCCCTGGATTTACAGGTAATTGCAAGGGAGCATATCGGTTTGCCATATTTACATGGATAAATATTACAGCTGGAAGAACAAGGATTACAGTTGAAATATGGGCTGTAGATGGGGGGGTAGAAGAGATGGTTTGGAGGAATAATGGTGAACTAGGAGAAGCAACAGTGATAGGAGAAAGGGCTTGTGATTTTTTAGCAGTAAGTTGAGTTTGGATAGGTTTCTACTGAAGTGTTTTAGGATTTGAATCAGCAGAGCTCTCTTGATTTTAAGGTTTTCTAAGGCTCTTAGGGGTCAAATTGGGATTGTAAAAAATAAGTGGGGGATTTGGGTTTAGGTTTGACCTAATGTAACGAGTTTTCTTCTTTGGAACCAGCTTCTAAAAGTATATTTTTTGGTATTTTCTGGAAATATTTGAAGGATACAAGTTTTGAAAATATTTTGAAGGGAGCTTTTGAAATATAGAAGGCGTTGGGCCTTCCTTCAGGTATGTTTGAAACAAGGAAACTGATCAAATCTTTGAGACAACTGTTTAAATCCTAAAAACTAGGTTGGAGATAGACTGAAGTAGCTTTTATTTATTCCTGTGATTGCATAGCAAAAACAGTTTCAAAGGCTACTTGGGTAACTTCAGGCTCCATCTGTAGCTTTAGAAACTAGAAATCAGTAACAAATAATTATTCAGTTCCCTAATGGAGTCGCCAATGATGTTATCACTCAGTTTGTTTCCCAAGAAGGGAATACGACCGAGGTAACCACTGACCAATCTTTTGAACACAGATTCTAGCCAATTTGCATCTAGAGAGGGCTCTCTCTTTATGATTTAGCTTTGTTTGAGGTATTTTAGGCTAGTTATGATGTATAGGGTTTTGTTTTAAGTTTGTTGGATGGTGATCTTGAACAGAACTAGGATTCAAGTATGAACAATTTATTCCATTGGGCTAATGGAGTCTATGAGGATGAACATTTGAATATGATTTCTTTGACCAAAGGTGATACTACATAGCAAGGTAATCAATCTTGGAGCAATCTTATGATATGGAAGTAGATGGAATGAAAGCCAGTGGGTGAGGGGCAGTTAAGAATCTGTCATCATGTTGACAGAGAGAAAATGCATGAGTATTATCAAGGAGCAGCGAAGAATTCCTTATTAGTATTCAAAGTGAAAGAATTAGTGGAAACGGGAGCAGCTAAGAGTTCTTGTTTATGCTAACTCTAAAGAAAACATAAGTAATAAAATTACTAAGATTATGAAACACACAGGTTAGAATAAATTATTGATCCATAGAAAGACACAAGAATTCTGTAGCAGGACCCAGAACATCAAATCCACATTCAGACGGTGCAGCAACTATGAACTTCAACAACCTTTGTATTAAAAACTCCTCAGAGTTACAACAGAGTCCAGAAGAGATATCACCAACCCCGAATACATCTCACGGGGAGGTATTTATACAAAAAAGGAGTTACGAAATATCTTATGGAAAAATATCCCACAAAAACTTCAATCATCTACTTTACAGGAGAAGTAAATGAGAGAAATGAATGCAGAAGTAAATGTTGGTGTGCTGGCTATTCAGTTGGTCAGATATATTTGACTTTTTGAAGTGAGCAAGTCGGCTGGTAGTTGTCCCTCTATTCTACATTCTTGCATTGCTGTCATGGCCCTTTCATCTATTCCTGATTCCGCTTTGATGCGTTATAGTCCCAGCTTGACTCCATTTCTCTGTTGTCTTCACCTTTATGATATGTGCCACGTGTTTTGACATTGGATTAAATGCAGATGATAAAGAAAAATTAGAACTACCTTGGTAAGACCTCCAACATGCTTTGCCAACATTGGTCCATTGGCAACTAGTGTCTTTGTATTTTTATTAATGTTTCATCAGCTTCAGTATACCTGTAGAAGTTGGGATGGACTACAAAAAGATGATTTATTTCATGTTTGATATATAACATATTTTCCAACTTGTCATATAGGCTCTGTCTAGAGGGAGGTCCTATGTCTTCTGAAGTGCTTGATGATGCTGTGATCTGATTGGCAACATATGTATTTACCCTGTGAGCATATTGTTCATGTGTCAACAGTCTTTGATTGCTGGTTAACAAAATGGTAGACACTTCTGCTGCAAGACTGTAAACTTCTCAGTAAGGCATTTATTTCCATCTGCATTTCTTGGCACTTTATCTCTAGATTTTGTATAAAATTCCTCATGGCTAGCACCTTTTTCACTGTCAAAATAGTACCTGTTCTATACCTGATCTCCAAAGTTTCTAGTTGTTCCCTAGTGTGAGTGTTCAAAAAATGAATTATTCTATTGGCCTGCTCGGGCATGTCTCCCAATGATGATCTGGCCTTTTGAATCTTTACTTGGGCCTTTTCTATCAATTCAATTTTCTCATGGATCATTTGAATTGATTTCCATTGATCAGTGATAGACTAGCCAATTTTGGTCCACAAAATTATTTTAATTTCTGCTAGAGGTTTATGAAGAGTGAGATCTTTCTCCAAGGATTTCACCTTATTCTCCAAGGGCCTTTACCTATCTAGTTTTATCTGCCACTGTTATCTTAGATTTTTCATAGCTTACCTATAGCTTGGCCAACCTTTCTTTGGCCTATTTAAGCTCTGACATTTGGACTTCTAGCTCTTTTGTTGCTTTCATCAATTCTTCGATGCTCATGCTGGTATCGGGTCCTATTGTTGCTGCTGCTGCTGAAGCATCTGTGGCTGATGTACTTGTTGTTGATACTGGGACAGTGGGAGTGATTGCTGCTACAACTGTGGGAGGGGCAGTGGTAATAGTTGGATTTGTTTCAGGTGGCTGGGAGATTGACTCTCCCTGCTTGGATTACAAATCTTTCTCCAGTTCTTGCTCCATTTCAATTAGCCTTTGATTCATCTTTATCACCAAATCCATCATGTCTTCTTCTACCTTTTCTTGTGAAAGTTCTGTAGTTTGTGGGTGCATAGTAACATGTAGCTTCAATTGCTTCCTAAGTGCAGCAACATCTTCTTCCTTTTTCTTTATCAGTGCTTTGATGACCTTGACATCCTTGCGATCATGTCCCAGCTCAATAATTATCTCTTCCAAGGTCTTTATTCTATTGTCTTTAGCCAAGGAAGATATATTTTCCAAATCCAATTGGGCAGATGTATTGCTTAATGGCTCCTTCAATTGGTGGGCCAGTATTGCCTTGTCTACCAATGTAGCATAGACCATTTCACCAGTTTGTTTGTGCAGCTCGATCTGGTCCATTAGGTGTATGTCTTTAGTAAGGACCTCTATATTTGTTCTTATATAGTCAGCTGCTGACTGTGGTCGTTGAACTTTAGGTCTAAACTGACTTAAGATCATTTTTTCCTCCTTAATGTCATATGCTACCATTAGTCTTTGCTGTTTGGAGGGTGTCATTCTAAGAAATTGATCATAAAGCTGCAGTCTCAATGGCTCATTCTGGGTTGTAATGTCCATGAATGTTCTTTTAATATCAGATCGTTGCTTACTTTTCAGCCTTGAGGAGAAAACTTCCATACCATGCTGCCTCTCCATTTCTTTCCTGTGAGAGCTGGTGGATGTCTCTTAGCTAGTTGCCCTCTCCTCTCTTGGGCTTTCTATGATTTCTTCAATAATTTCCTCTTCAGGTAGAGGATCTACTCTTTTCCTTTTGGCCTTTGGCTGCTCTATTGATCCACTTGCAGGTGTGGTCTCTTCTTTGTCCCTTTTCTTGTTTCTTTCCTCATTGACAGGATTCTGTAATGCTAGTACCTCTAATGCCTCTATCTATAGTGAAGGGGCTTTCCCTTGACCCAATTCCTTTGATGTGGCAGGCTGATCTGCCATTGTGTGCTGCTTTGTATCCACCACCTCTTTACCCTTTGATGTTCTAGTAGTCGGTGTAGTGCTTTCTTAGGTTGATTGTTGTGAAGTTCCAGCAATTGATGTGCCTTCTCCGGTTTGCTATGACACTTCGAATGACACTTGCCCAAAAGAATCTAGGTCAAGAATATTTTCAAGATTTTTCATATTTTGTTCCATTTTCTCTTCCTCGGTGAGCTGTTCAATTAGTGTGCCTTCTACCCACTCATCCCAGTTGCAAATTGTTCTATTTCAGGGATCTTGCAATGTTCATAGGCTGACACCCTATATTTTATTTTTCTTACATTGATAAAGCCATTTGGGTCATACGGTACCCACCAAAAGCTCCTCTTTAATCTGAATTTTTCACCCAATATCTGGTCGACATCTTGCCATCCTTCTTTTTTGTTCATGATGTAGGGGCCTAACTGGTCTCTCAATTTCAATTGATCTTTTTTCTTGCCACTATGAAAATCAGTAAAATCTGAATTGATAAATTGCCTAAAATATTTCAAGGCAAACAGTCTCATTGGCACATATTTTGGCATCTTGTAGGGGCATAGCTCACAGCCATATATCCTAATCTCAATGTGATTCTGGTATAAGTACCAATCACCTATTTTGTAGCTTTTGGAGAGCTGTAATATTTTCTGCATATCATAAGATAATCTAGATGGAGGAGCCCTCATCAGCAGAGAAGATGATGGATAGACAAACATGTCAATAAACTCACAGCAAGAGTAAGGAGATTTTTGGACTTCATGAAAGACTGAGGTCCAAAAAATCACAGACCTCTTTTCTCCTTTAGAGTCCAATTTTTTGATGGGAAATTGGAAACTTTCTGGCTGATAATAGAGGAGCAGACGATAGATGTAGGATGAGTACTTGAAGACTCCCTCCCTATCTATATTCAAGAGCTGGTCACAGATCTTGTTGGCAATGAATTTAGCATAGTTGTATTTGACAATAGGGGGCTACCCTCGAGTAAATATGGACGATAAGACTAGTGTAGTTTCATCAATAGATTCACTTGTCTTGAACCCCAGAATATAAGATATCATATCAACAAGTAGTGTACCCACTTCATTGAAACATGCATAGTGAAAAGGAGGTGGCTCTATAGGTTGACAATTTGGTTTCATAAATACTTGGGAAATTCGAGCTATCTCTGAGGTGGGGAATTTGGGACCTTCATCAAGAAAGAATTTCATAAAAAGAGGAAATAGAAACTGAGTTGGTTTGAAGTTTAGCATTTGATTTTCAAGTCAGGAGTTATATGAAAGAGGGTAGTTCCTAGTGGAGTTTTGACTGGCCTTTGGGTTGGTTCATAGGTTTCACAGCAGAGGTGAATTATCTTAGGGAAAACATTGACAGAGTGTTATAGCTCCAAATCCCACTATTATGGTTTGTGATGCTGCACTCATGGCCTAGGGCAACCCCTCCTTCCAGACCTGGTCCAAAATCTAAAAAACAGTGTTTTATTCCCTGTACGCAACATTGCCCTGATTTAAACGCGTGTATACGCGGGTTCATATATACCCAACCCGCGTATATGTATTAAAACACTTAAAAAAATATAAAACGCCTTATTTTCGGGCGGAGATCGCGGGTTTTACCAGCTGATCACCTGTTAGTGCCCGTGGCCTCAACTGTTCCCAACCAATTCCTAACTAAAAAACTACTTTGGAATTGGTATAAAAAGACACCAAAGGGAAGGCCTAAGGGAGGAGAGAAGAGAGAGAAAGGTTATTATATTGAGATTTCCCCCTGATCAGGTCTAAAGACCCTTGTGCCTTCTGCACTTCCCCCATTTGTACAGGAAACCCTTGTTTCCTTGTTATTTGATGTTCATCCCTTAGTTATGGCATATTGGAGTGAGTATTGGAAGGAGATATGCTAGAGGCTTGAGGTGGGACGGATCCAGAAGGAGGCTGAGCTTTGAGCCTGGAGAGGTTGCTCAGGTGATATTACTCTTTGTTCTACTTTCTATTTGTCTAATAAAGAAACACGTCTTGATTCCTGATATGCTTCTTCTTTATGTTAATGATGTTCATATTTGGATTTCATGTATGAATGGATGCCTAAAATTTTATGACTAACTCCTTTCTTGTATAACATAAAGATGATTTTTGTATAAATCTTTGTCCATATACTGCTGCATTCTTTGGAATTGTTGGTTTTGCAGGGCAAGGGAGCGAAAGGGACGTGAAGAAGGTTTTGGACCCTTGAGGAACTACCCGAACGTAGTACCTGAGGTACATCCTTCTTACCTTAGAAATAGCTTTTTCTGGCATAATGGCTGTGTGTGTGCATGTTTCTTGGTTTAGACAACTTTCAGTCTGCTAGGGTTCCACCCAAAAGCCTAGGGGATAAAATCCCTCAACAGAATTGGCGACTCTGCTGGGGACACCACTCTTGTTGTTCCTAGTTTGGGTGTTTGTCAAGCCTATCAGGGCTCAGTTGCTTGTTGGTTTATTGTTATTGTCTGGTCCGTTTTTGACTTCTGAGTTTTACCATTTTCTTGAGTCTATTTTTTATTTTTCCTGAAATATTATATATACGTTGTTTTTTTTAGTTACAGAAGCGTATAAACGCTTGTTGTCTGAAGTAAACCCGCGTATACGCAAGTTTCCTCAGAAACAGTCGCATATACACGCAGTCTGCACTAAGTACAGTCGCGTATACCTGGCAACTTTCAAGATTTATAAATCCTTTTGTCTCTGGAGTTTGTCTGGTGTTTTCAGTCGGTTTGAGACAGTCATCTTTGTTGGTATCAGTTCTCTGTTTTAAAACGAGCATCCTTACTCCGGTTTCTCTCTAATTATAAGGAGTTTTGGTCTTGTTTTGTGTTCGCAAGTGTCATCATCTTTTTTCTAAAAACACACAAGATTTCTTGATTGGAATCTTGGCTGCTCTGAGTGATCAGAGCAGAAAGATTATTATCAATATTTGTGTTCAACTTTTCTTCTTGGTGACTTTTTGTTTGCTTAACGAAATCTATTTTTATGACCATTTACTTCTTTGTTTCATCAAAGCTGTCATTTGATGCTTTCTTGAAATTGTCTTTTTGATCTCTTTTGGTCTTTGTTGCCAAAGCTTTCCTTGCTGCCTTCGATTGTCAAAAAGCCTTTTTAAACACATTTGTTTTTTGTTGAGTTTTCATTCTTTGTTGGGTGTCAACTTGCAAAAAGTGTTTCTTGCTTGTTGTTTCAATCGCGACGTGTCGGGTTTTGTTGAGAGAATTTTCAAAAAGACCTTTTTGTTGCTACTTTCAAGTGAACTTTTTGAAAAGTTTTTGTTTTTCTTTCTTGAATTTGCTTTTCATTTAGTTTCCTTTTGCTGAATGAAATTGTTTTTGTTATCTTGAGTTTTTCTTTTAGTATTTGGACGAATTGTAGTATCTTAGATTCCATCTAAATATTGTAAGTGGCAAAAGAAAATTTGATAAACAAAACAACTTTCATTTCTTGTTAGAGTAGTTTTCAATCTTGCATCAAGCATTTAGTCTTGCATTAGGATAGATTTGCATCTCTTTAGGCATAAAATAGTTTTGTTAAATTTTGAGTGTGAAGTGTGAATGAAAAGAAAAGAAAATAAAAGTTTGTTTCATTAGAAGTTTCCTTCTAAACCCTGTAGAGATTACTTTTCATCGAAAAACAATGACAAAGTGCATACACATATAGTTAAGTTTTATTAATTTCTTTTGCGTCGGAAAAAAACACCACTAGTTTCACTTCCATCATCCTTTGACTTAAACAACAGCCCTTAAAATCAAGCGCTAATTAAAATCAACTAGAACTTTTTTTTTTTAAGTTAAATACACAAACAAGTTTTAGGATTTTAGGGCCTTGGAATAGGCGAGTGGAGAGTTAACTCTCCAAGGCCATATTAAATGTCAAAAAATAGGAGTCTGATTAAAGAGAGAAAATCCAATAGCGTTAGGAAGACCAGGAAAGCTCCGGATCGGGAGTTAAGCCACGAGGGTCGGGAAGACAGGGGAAGAGAGATACCCCCTCTCCCTACTTGTCCGAACTTTACCTCACGACTGGGTCCGACTGGCCTTTTGTGAGAGTTGGTGTCCTTTAGTTTGCCACTCCTAGAAACTACATTAGGTGGCTCGGAGGGGATCCCGTGGCACTGAGGTCGACATTATATCACTCTCAACAGCACTACTGGCAGGGCACCCTTGCGAAGCTTGGGGGCTTGCACCGGTGCAGCTGTTGTTAGGAGGTTAGCGTAACTTCCTCTGATACCTTCGCTGATAGGCCTGGGCCCTCATCATTTCCCAGACTACTTCGAAGGCCCTTTATTTTTCACTTTCTCGTATTTTTGGTGTTCCGGTCCTAATCCCCGGAGCGGAAATATTGGAAGTGTTGATTGGCTGTTATCTTTAGGGACCTTTTAGTGGGTGCTCTGTGCTCTTAGTCGGCCTAGCTTTAAATTTTTTGAGTCTTTAGTTAGATTTTAAACAAAGAATTCAAAGTGGCTGACCAATCTCCCAGAAGGTCTCGAAGACTTCGTGGTCTCTCGCCACCAAGTTCAGAGCCTTCTCCGAGAAGGCGCAGAGGTAATAATACCGGTGGGTTTCGTCCCACTGTAATTGACGCATCGGAGATTGATCCTCCCCTCAGGGGCAATAGTATTGAAGCAAGGCCTGGTACTTCCGTAGAACAAGAAAGGAACACACTAGTTCCTTCTCAAGTTCCCTTACAAGCAGAGGATAGTATTGAGGTAGAAGAACTTTCAGAGTCATTAGTGGCTCCGAATTCCCCCCTACCATCAAGTTATCCACACATATTGCAATACGCTGGAACTCCGTCACAAAGACCGGCAAGTCCACGTTACGCTACGTGCTTACCTTCGATGACCACTACGGGAAGCATGGCTTCTACTAGTGTTACGACTACACAGACTCCTATATCTGTGCAAGGAGGTGGAACTATTTCCATCCCCTCAGTCTCTTTATTCGGATCTACTACTAGCACATCTGTTGTTGGGTCTACCTCCATTCCGTCTATGAGTGGAAATTCCCAAGCAAATGCTTTCGGTTCTGGGTACTTCCCATTTGGCGCCCATTCATCGGGCATTCCTTCAGCTCCGTTCAGGGCTGCCACATCTATGATGAGTGCTTCGGCTTCGTTCCAAGGTTTTCCATTTGGAAGTGGTCATATACCACATTCCAACCCTACGGTAGGATCTATGCCTTTTTCTTCAGTAGGACAAAGCAGCAATCCTTTCCAAGGTTGGAATAACCCTGGGCTTAGTAGTGCCGGAACTGGGAATCCATTCCTCGGCCAATATGGGAATAGGCCGTATACCACGGTTAGTTCATTCCAAAGCATTCCTCCCCTAGCTTCGGCTTGGAATCCATATCAGGGGTTGTCAACTCCTTACAATCCTTTAGGAGGAAACTTTGCAGGGTATAGTGGATATACGGCTGGAGTTGGTCAAACTCTGAGATTTTCTAGGTCACAAGGCCTCCCTTTTGGCTCGGTAGGTTCTACTGGTTACTTCGGGCAGCCTGGTGCCTCCCAAAATCTAGGCCAATCTTTTTAGAGCTTCAGAGACTGCCGCTCAGTCAGGGTGGAATCCCCAAGCCCCGCTTAGACTTCCGTTTCTGGCAACGTTAAACTTGCCAGACCTCACTAAGTTAACTAATGACCCAATCAAGTATAATCCGGCCTGGCCTCCGGTCCCGACTAAAATCCCTTCGGATATTCCAAAATTCGAAGGGAAAAGTGGTGAGGATCCGGGCGACCACGTAACCACGTTCCACTTATGGTGCTCATCGAACTCCCTGATCGATGACTCGGTTAGGTTGAGATTATTTCAACGCACCTTAACTGGCAACGCGACTAAGTGTTATATAGAGTTGCCTGAAGGCATCTTTTCATCATTCGCTGACTTAGCCAATATTTTCTTGAACCATTTTCAGTTGCCCGTCCGGTATGATGCCAGAACTGAACTGCTGGCTACTTTTCATCAGGATAGGGCAACTCACATTTCCGATCACATCCAGGAATGGAGATGGAGAAAGAGGCTTATTAAAGCCGAAATACCTCTGGAGTACTGTCTCTAGTGGTTATTGAAGTCTTTAGTACCTGAGATCTCCAAGGATGTCTCCATGTCAGGGGTCTATTCCGAGGAGCAAGCCATTTTTAGGGCCCAACAATTAGAACTGATCTACTCTCAATCTGGGATCCTACAAAAGTACTTTCCAGATGCTCCTGGATCTAAGGTGGATGTAGCTAAGTCCGAATCCAGGTCCCACGCGGATGGGTATGTTGGGTCAGTAGACACAAATTAAGTGAACTTGTTGAATCAATTGCCGCAGTTGTCTTTACAAACTGCTTCTAACAACCAAGTTCACATCGTCTAATCCTTCCGCTTCCCAAACTTCTTCAATTAATGTCGTCCAATCGGATAATCCCAAAGGAAGTCAAAATTCCAATGGGAAAAAGAAAGGACGAGGTAATAAAAAGAACCAGGATGGGAAGCCCGATGCAAACAAATCTGACAATAATGCTGGTGGGGGTAGAAATGGGTCGAAAAAGAAAGTTAAGTTTCCATGCAAATTATGCGATGGAGACCATTTAACTCATCTTTGCCCCAAGATTGAAGATGCTCAGTGCTTGTTAGGGCAGCAAGGGACTTCCAGTTCCCAATCTGTGTTAACTAACCCTTTTCCCCAAGGACAACAACTTCTTGCTGGCGCGAGTTCAAACCTTGGAACCTCCACAGGGGGCAACCAGGAAGGGGAAAAATCTTCGAATGTTTTCATGATGGGTTCTAACGTCCATGTGGATACTCGGTCACGTGATTACAGTGAAGCTGAAACTTTCAAGGATAAGGTTGTTCCCGGAAGTACTGACCTCCATATCTAGCGACCCCCTGTTGAGACTATACCACGGATACTGAAAGGTTCCGCTAAACGCGCGACGATTAATCCTAATGCTAGGGCCGCCTAGAATTACTCCATTGTGGAGGATCTGGCTCAGATTCCGTGTGCTATGTCCGCTTTAGAGGTTCTCCAGTCGTGTCCGGCTTAGAGAAGTGCTTTACTTTCCACAATTGGGGCAGTAGATCCGGCTAATTCTTTAGTGCTCACTTTTGACATGTTAAATGTCAAAAAGCGACTCCCTCATCACATGGATTTTCAAGTAAAGTCTACATATCGGAAAATCAACATTTTTCAAACCATTATTGATGAGGGGGCTTCCACGTGCGCTATGTCGATGTCATGTTGGAAAGCTATTGGATCACCTTCGGTCGTTCCTTCACCTACCGTCTTGACTGCATTCGATGGTCATTCTCATAAGCCGCATGGGATTATCCCGGCCTTTCCTATATGTGTTGGGGGGAAGGTCGTTAATATTGAAGTGGAAATCATCGATGCTATCCTAGATTATAATCTCCTCCGAGGAAGAAATTGGGTATACGAAATGGACTCCGTTGTGTCGACTCTGTTTCGTGTCATTTGCTTTCCTCATGAGGGGAAAATCGTAAAGGTGGATCAATTAGACTATTCTCTAGTTGATCCTCAAGCAACTTCTGACTCCACTGTTCCTTTAATGAATAACCCTCGTCCGCCTACTGAGAATCTAGGAGTAGGGATGTACTCCTCATTGATGGGTACCTTTGAGTTTCCCTCTCCTATCGCAAAAATCAATGCTATTTCATCATCTAGGGAGTTTTCTCGAGATGGGTTCTTTCGAACTCATTATTTTTTGGACCCCTTAACCTTGCCTTCACCTATGACCACATTAGTTGAAGGACAAGAGAATGGAATGGCATTCCCTATATCTGCAGCTGAGCTTAGATATCAGTCTATTGTGAACTCTGCACAAGACCATTCTACTCCTTTTTTCGAAGAGGAGTTAGATGGCGATGTGGCCCCCGCTTGGAGCCTTGACTCTACCTCTGCTTTGGACTGATTGGATTCAGTTTTACCATCGGAAGAAGCAATTCTTGAAGTAATGATGGGTATAGATCGACCTTCGGAAGATTTACACCATCGTTCATACTTTCTTCCTCCATTGCAAGAGGTAGAGTCTAGATTCTCCGAGCTCTGTTCTAGTGATGTTTGTATGGTGTTAAACCCTTTGGCTCCAGTACATGTTCGTTCCGAAGGTAATATGTCGGTGATTTCAAAAACAACACCTATAAACATCTCTAGGGACCCTAACACAATAGATAATCTCTTCATTGGAATTGAGTGTTCCCCTGAAGAAATTCAAATATACACCGACTTATTTAAAGAATTTCAAGATGTATTTGCTTGGTCTTATGAGGAAATGCCTGGAATTGACCCATCTATAGTTCAGCATGAGATCAAGATGTACGAAAATGCTAAACCTGTCCGTCAGAGGCCTCGGCCGGTCAACCCTAGGAAAGTAGCAGCTATCAAAGCGGAAGTGGAGAAGCTGCTAAAGGCGGGTTTTATATACCCTGTTCCTCTTACTGATTGGGTTTCCAACCCAGTCCCTCTAGATAAAAAGCAAGGAACAATCCGAGTGTGCATTGATTTCAGGGACCTAAACAAAGCTTGTCCTAAGGACAATTACCCCATGCCATTTATTGATCAGATTATCGGCGAGTGTGCGGGTAATGAGATTTTCTCCTTCATGGACGGATTCTCTGATTATAATCAAATTTCTATCCGTCCTGAAGACCAACATAAGACGGCTTTCATATGTCCCTGGGGTACCTTTGCTTATCAAAAGATGCCTTTTGGTCTTAAAAATGTTGGAGCTACCTTTCAGCGAGCCATGTCTTATGCTTTCCACGACATTAAGCATATCATCGAAGCATACTTAGATGATCTCGTTGCTCGTTCTCACAAGAGGACTGATCATCCTAGTCATATTCGAATGGTTTTCGAATGATGTCGGTTCTATAAAATCCGGTTGAATCCCAACAAGTGCGTTTTCGCGGTTACATCTGGTCGGTTGTTAGGGTTCATAGTGTCGAACGAAGGGATTCGAGTAGATCCCTTCAAGGTTGAGGCAATAGTTCGGTTGCCTCCCCCGTCTTCAATACGTCAACTTCAGAGTCTTCAAGGGAAGGCTAACTTCTTACGTCGGTTTATAGCAAATTATGCTGAGATTACTAAAGGGTTCATGCGGTTGTTACGTAAAGGAGTTCCATTTGTATGGGACGACTTTGCGCAACGATCGTTTGATGCTTTGAAAAAAGCATTAGTCTCTACCCCGCTTTTGAGTCCACCGGATTATGGCAGAGACTTCCTTTTGTATCTCGCAGCGGCAGAATCAACCATTGGTATGGTTCTGGTTCAGGAAGACGATGCTCTCACCGAGCACATGATTTATTATTTGAGTCGAGGCTTAATGGGCCCTGAAATCCGCTATTCTCCGGTAGAGAAATTAGCCTTGGCAGTAGTGCATGCTGTCCAGCGGCTCCGTCATTACATATTACTACGCAAAACTTTTGTCTTAGCGGCAGTCAATCCGTTTCAATTTGTCCTCAGTAGGCGAGTGATTGGGGGCAAATATAACAGATGGATCGTCATCTTGCAAGAATTCGACCTCGAATTCTTGTCAGCTAAATCTAAGAAATCTATGGTTTTTGCGGAATTAATATCTGAGCTGCCTTGTGGAGAGGACATAATTTATGAGGAAAGTTTTCCAGACGAAC